>JACXGJ010000298.1:0-142481 GCA_016801105.1 Esox niger
TTCATACAGTAGCACCCCATAGGTATGCTGTACAGTGTGGATGTCATCCATGTTTCATACAGTAGCACCCCATAGGTATGCTGTACAGTGTGGATGTCATCCATGTTTCATACAGTAGCACCCCATAGGTATGCTGTACAGTGTGGATGTCATCCATGTTTCATACAGTAGCACCCCATAGGTATGCTGTACAGTGTGGATGTCATCCATGTTTCATACAGTAGCACCCCATAGGTATGCTGTACATTGTGGATGTCATCCATGTTTCTAATAGCCTGGCTGAAGAGCCAATATTAGTATCTAATAATAATTCCAAGATCAGATATAAATGTATAATGGGGTTCAACATAAAGAAGACTTTATTGGCAAAATAAACTGTGAAGGCATCAGACAAATAAATCTCCCAGAATCCCCCAACAGCGAACAATTATGTTTTTATGCATTAAATTAAACAGTTCAACACTTACACACTCTAAATAGACGTCTAAGAAAGACATGGCCCTGGTCCAAGTTTATACTCACAAAGAGTATCCTGGTTTTCCTCCCACTCTCTCTGCCATGACGCAGCAGGTGGATGCACTTCAAGGTTCCCGTCTTTTTTGGCTGCATCCCAAATCTCATCTTATTCCCTACTGCGCTTTACATTTGACCACCACAGACCTCACGGAATAGGGTGCCATTTGAGCGCGGCCATGGGCTTTGTGTTTCGTGTTGGAGCCCATGTCTTGTGATTGCCCTCTACTGTGAGAAGGTAAACAACATCAAAACATCCTAGGCGAGGAGGACGTAATCACCCACTCCTACACAGAATCAATGGCAGAAGTGCGGGGGCCTATTGGCCTAATAATTAGACGCACACACACAAACACATGCAAACAGACACAATGAGAACTGGACGCACACACACACACACACACGTACACACACACGTGCACACACAGCAGAAGCGGGACTTTATGAAAGCCACCTAGCAGTCTTTGTGATTAGATTTTTTATCCATTCATTTTATTCATTCATTACTATGAGTGAATGTATTTACCTGACCCTCATTTGCAATGGGATACCAGCAGAATGACTTCTATGTTAGACGTCTATCCAGTGGCGTCTATTCTACACATAACTGGCCAGTGAGTGCTCCCAAATCCTAAACTTAACCCTAACCATTATATCTAACCCTAATGTTAATTCCTAAGCCTAATCATCGTTGTGAGGAGGCCATGCATGCCTTTTCGATAGATAGCCTCAGTGTTGCTCTCACCTACAGAGTTTCGGTTTCAAGTCACGTGACACTGTGGGAAATGTAGTCCCTGAAACGTCATGCTCATCCCAAATGTTGAAAGTCCACTATAACACTTTTTTGTATTTTTGAGTGTTATTTACAATTGTTAGTGTGGAAAGATCATCAGGAGGAGGTGGGAAGGAGGAGTAAAAGGGCCAGGAAGATGGGAGGAAGAGAGGAGGAAGAGAGGAAGGGCAGAAGGATGAGGAGAGAAGTTTGAGGGAATGGAGAAACTGGTGGGATTATGTGGAGAGGAGGAAGATTGGTAGGAAAATGAGGAAGAGGGGAGAAAGAAGAAGAAGAAGAAGCAGGAAGAAAGGGATAATGGGGAGGAAATAATAAGGCTGTCTTCTCCCACACAACCGCAATGCCTTTTATTCTGGAATTTACTTCAAAGACAGGAAGGCAACACACAACACCCATAAATTCAGAGGCACCTACACACACACACACACAACAGATAAATACTCAGGCAGCAATACACACACACACACAACACACACAGAGGAAGTGATATAGACACAACAGATAAACAAATTGGCAGCAATACACAAACAACACACATAAACACAGAGGCAGTAAATTACGCACAACCGATAAATACACAGGCAGTAATACGCATAACGCACATAAACACACAGGAAGTAACACACACACAACACACAAACCCAGGGGCAGTAGTATACACACAACAGATAAACAAACAGGCAGCAATAGACACACAAAACACATAAAAAAGCAGCGCATACTCACAACGTACAGAGAGCACACACAGTCGGTACATTTTGCTGGCTATGTAGGAAGAGTGAATGTTCCCATTAACCAAACGTTGCCCTCAGTAGTATACAGGAAGTTCACTGTTGATGGGATGGAGTAGGGTTGAATCGGGCTCGATTGAAATCTAGTTCTAATTATCTGAATTCCCAGACTGTGGGTTGGCTTTGGCTGCCTCTGAGATCAATGAAAGTTTAATTTCCTTGACCTTCAATGCATATGTCAATTGTTGATTAAGAAATATCTATCAAAAAAACACTTCGGTATTGTCGCAATTTGGATTCTGGAAATGGGCTTGAGTGGAACCTTAGTCTGTGACAAAATGTTACAACAGGAAATAATCAGTCTACAGATGAACTACTAAAGTTGTTTAATCTGCTGCCTATAAAACCAATTTTTTAATAGGGCTATCCAGGTTGGTAATTGGAAAACAGAGGGGTGATTCACACACAGGCCCAACCACCCATAGCACAATCAAACCAACCCATAGCACAATCAAACCAACCCACAGCACAATCAAACCAACCCACAGCACAATCAAACCAACCCACAGCACAATCAAACCAACCCATAGCACAATCAAACCAACCCACAGCACAATCAAACCAACCCATAGCACAATCAAACCAACCCATAGCACAATCAAACCAACCCATAGTACAATCATAGGGTTATGTCTTGGGCTGAGAATAAGGAAACAAAGATATTGCTCAAACAAGAGATAAAAATATATTTAATGAATAGCCAGCTGTGAACCCGGAGACACTTGACGTTAAATTCAGACACAGAGAAGATCAAAACGGAATGTAACGCAAAGACAGCAACATATATTTTAGTCCCGGCCAAGGGTTAATCTGCAGTGTTCAAGCTAAAAAATAATTTTATCCTGCAATTACATTCTCAAAAATTGATTATTAAAACACTTTGGCATATAAAGATAGATGCCCATGTAAATATTTTGTTGAAACACCATGGCATTAAAAGAATGATGGCCATGCATTTAGGCGTACAAAGAATGATGGCCATGCATTTCACCGTAAAAAGAGAGATGGTCATGAATTTTAGCGTAAAAAGAGAGATGGCCCTGCATTGCAGCGCAAAAAGAGAGATAGCCCTGCATTTCAGGGTAAAAAGAGAGATGGCCCTGCATTGCAGCGTAAAAAGAGAGATGGCCATGCATTTCAGTGTAAAAAGAGAGATGGTCATGCATTTCAGCGTAAAAAGAGAGATGGTCATGCATTTCAGCGTAAAAAGAGAGATGGTCATGCATTTCAGCGTAAAAAGAGGGATGGTCATGCATTTCAGCGTAAAAAGCGATAATACAGTTTGGTGGAATGACGCTGCAGCTGTGATCAAGCCATTAGCATCATGAAAATAAACAGATGACTTGCAGGTCTACATTGTTAGTTCCTCTCGCAAACTAAAGCATTCCTCCCAATCCACAAAAATTTAACATTTGCATTGGCCAACCCACTCCCCTGACCCACTCCCCAAATACCGTTGAAAACCTGTGGGGTTTGAAGAGGACAATTTACAGGCGAGAACCAGGGACTGTGATCTCCCCCCTCATCAAACAAAGATAACTTGTTGCTCTTGTCTTGGCAGGTTACTAAATTCAGATGTGCCAATAATGGAGACACAGGGGGTAAATATGTATTTCTTGATTAATAATTTTATTTTTCCATTAACAAATTAACCTCAATTAAAGGTTACATGTCTTTTATATGTTACATTTCAGATGATGCTGATGAACAAATATGTAATTTTCCCTGTCTTCTTCATAATTCTGGGAGATATTATTGGTCCATGTTATCAGGCATGTTTGCTATTTGCCAACATTTTTATAAGCCTAAACGTACAAGACGTTTTTCACTGCTCAGGCAGGTTTGTTATATGTGAATTCAATTGTTAGGTCTATCACCTGTATTCTAACTGATGCAGCATAGTTGTATAAAGAAATACGCTGAAGCATACAGGAGAGCCATTCATCCGTGTATCATACTGGGCTAATCATCCGCTACATTACCAACCTCTGTAGTTGATCGTGTAGTGACATAGCTAAAGTGACACAACCGTGGATTTCCTATTTGTTCCAAGACCTACCTATTATTCCTGTCCCGAATGTCAAAGTTAACGTTTGGCCACAATTTCTAACTGGCTAACATATAAATTGGTCTGTCAAACATTTGACTTATGTGAACAATCGTATGTGAAATGTGGATCGGGCCAGAATATTTCTGCGGTCCACCATCTTTCCAGTCCCATTCAGAAAGGAGACAGTGTGACAGTTAGGAAACACCCTTTGCCCCGGCTTCACCACGCATTCAGCACTGTAGCAGAGCACTAACGAGACAACAACTACAGTGCTGCTGAAAATCTGGGGAGTTGTGAAATACAGTATAATTGGTATCACCTTTTTTCCAGTGGCTATCATCCACTTTCAAAAGTGTATTTTGTCACTGCTGCATTAATGCTATGCACTGACTGGACCTGTATGTTTTTCTCTATGTGGAACTCACAATTTTAAAGGTTCTTTAGAAGACTGTTAGATTTTCACCATGCCATTCTGACTGACTGAATATACTACTGTTGGGGCATTTGATGTTGATTACACGGGGGATCAGCGGCTCAAGAAATGAATATGCGGGAAACAATTTGTTTTTACATAAAATTAAGAAGATTTGCATAACCAAGGTACCAGCCCGCAGATCCACCTAGATCTCTGTATGTGCCAAAATCTCAGATCGAGGCCTGTTTAACCTCTAGGAACAACCTACAAACCAACATGGCCAACAGACCGTATGGACACCGGTGACTTTGGAGCCGGGCCTGTAGCACGGCAACCCCATAGCATGACACCAGAGATTTCTAAAACCATGTTTACCTTTTTCGAGTGCCATATTCATGGTGTGATCTGTAAGATGTCCACACTGTGCAATGATTTTGGTGCAACTATTGGATACCATCCCTATTTCTTAGAAAACAATTGTCTATAAAGGGTAGCATGCATGAACAGGTACCTTGGTGTTATGTGCCCTTGTCTTTTACTCAACGAACGACAACCGTGTTTTTTAAATGACACTAGTTTCAAGTTTCAAGGTTTACAGTGGGTATAGAAAAGAATCACCCCCCTTTAAAATAATCACATTTTGTTGCTCTGCAGCCTGAAATGAAAACGGACAAAACAAATTTTTGGGTTATTCATACAACATATTTACAACTTATAACATCCAAGTGAAAGATATAATACCAACTTGTCAGATTTTTTAATTTTTTATTTACAAACAGAATCACTGAGTTGGAAAAAGAATCCCCCCTCCTAAAAATGACTTGTAAACCCAACCAGGTGTAGTTAAGCACCTTCTCAATAGCACACAAAGCCAATTGACTTTCAACTGTGATCAGCTGTGGTCATTTTGATTAGCTCAGCATGAAACAAGCTTTTCCTGAAGCAATTCAGTCCTTGGTAGTTTAACTGAAGACAACAACTATGGGTGGCAAGGCATTGTCAAAAGATCTCCGGGATAAAGTTGTGGACAGGCACAAGTCAGGAGATGGATACATAAAAATTCAAAGGCTTTATCAGTGCCTAGAAGCACAGTGAGGTCTATTATTAAGAACTGGAAAGTATTTGGTACAACACAGACCCAACCTGGGTCAGGATGTCGCTCCAAAATGGATGAAAGAGCCAGGAGAACAATATCACAAAAACGATATGTCTGGCGAAAATCCAATACAGCTCACCATCCAAATAACACCATTCCTACAGTAAAGCATGGAGGTGGTAATATCATGTTATGGGGGTTGTTTCTCTGCAGCAGGGACTGGAGCACTTGTCAGGATAGAAGGAAAAATGGATGTGGCAAAATACTGTCAAATTCTTGAGGAAAATCTGCTGCTCTCTGCCAGAAAGTTGCCAGAAAGATTTACCTTCCAACATGACAATGACCCAAAGAACACAGCAAAACTGACCACACAGTGGTTGAAGAAGAAAAAGGTGAATGTCCTTGCATGGCCTAGTCAGAGCCCAGACTTAAACCCCATTGAAAATCTGAGGAATGACTTGAATACAGCAGTCCACAAACGGTCACCATCACATTTAATTGAACTTGAGCAGTTCTGCAAAGAAGAGTGGTCAAATATTGCAACATCTAGATGTGCAACGTTAGTAGAGACATATCCGAACAGACTAAAGGCTGCAATAAAAAGCAAAAGGTGGTTCAACAAAATACTGAAACAAGGGGGTGATCCTTTTTCCAACTCAGTGATTATGTTTTTTATTTTTTTCTCATATGTTGGTGTTATGTGTCTTTCACTTGGATGTTATAAGTTGCACTGAGTAAATACAGCTGAATGAAACAAAAACAGTGTCTGTCTTCATTTCAGGCTGCAGAGCAACAAAATGTGATTATTTTACAGGGGGGGTGATTCTTTTCTATACCCACTGTATTTGTCAATTGCACAGATGGAATGCGTCATCCTGCACAGTGGAATTCTTGCGACATGGCACCCGACAACTACGTAGTGAGAGTTAAGAAGTATATATTAACAAAAGTATATACAGACAAAAAAGAATAATAAAATAAAGCAAAAATATACATAAAAGTGTACACCAGCAGCAGTTTAAAGGAACAAGTACTGTAAACTAGCAGCAATCTGGGTAGTATTATTGAACAATTAGATATGGCAAATATGGCAGTAAGATAGTAAGGAACATTAGCTTTCACTGCCATTCCTCTGTAAAAAAGGAACCCTCTCCAAAATGACCACTTCATCCGACCCAGCATGAATATAGAGGTGCTATTTCTGGCACAAACCATGTCATAGAAAACATCTCATGCCGTCAAAGAAAATAAAAAAGAAAGTATCTTCTAGGAGCGCCTGCAACTTGGCCCAATGACAAGCCAGACAACTTTACGCAATGACTCACCCACGCCATCATTCTTACGCATGACAAATCAATGCTTAAGGTGGAGCAAGGAAAGCAACAGACATCGTTCCACTGCTTGAAACAGATAAAAGGTGTTTGGATTGCGACAACTGAAGTATTTGAAAGGGAAGTTTGGGAGAATAAGTAGATTTTGTATCGTGCGCAATCTCTTAAGGACCATGGAGAGCTCCAGGTTATGGACAAGAGTTGTTGTTTGCGCGGTGCTACTGTCTTTCGTTCTTACTGCTGAAATTGACGATTCCAATTCCGAATTGGATCTTGACACAAGAAGTGTGAGGGACTTCTACCCCAAAGATCCGAACTTGACCAACGAAAAGCAACTGGTAAGTTCCAATCAAGGATAAAAATATAAGTTGCGTAGTGAATCGGAATGATTGTTTAAGCCTTTGGTTTTTTGCCTGTTGGAGAGGTCTGCTTTGGAGGCATTTCTTACTGTTGTGTCCCTACTTTTTCAACAGCTTGGAGCATTACATGACGTTCTAGAAAAACTACAGACCAAGAGGCTTCCATTCTGGGAAAAGAAATTCGGCCAAGTTCCTACGGTAAATATAGGATAACGGTTTGAAATAAGCTTGAAAACATGTATATCCTGAACTGGCGCATAAAACCGCATTTTTATATTTAGTCGTTTACTAAATGCTTTCGTGTGCAATGTCTTGTTGATTATGTGTTCTGAGCTGTTAACAGTTGCTTATAGTGCCATAAACTGTTGCACAGGTTGGGGAAAATGTGTCGCACAGTCAAATTTTGTTTACCATCTTTTTTCAGTGCGACGTCGGAGAGCAGTGCGCTGTGAGAAAGGGCGCGAGAATCGGCAAAATGTGCGATTGCCCTCGCGGAGCGTTTTGTAACTTTTTTCTGCTTAAGTGCTTGTGAAATTATTCAACTTTTTTCTGAATGTAACAATGGAGTTGTTGGCAAACGATTTGAAATACTGTTACATCAGAACTACATCTGATATAGAATTATTTTTATGCTACTATAATACATGGTAATTGGAAGAGTGACAGGGTGCATTCTGAAATATTTTGAAATGTATTTATTTTTATTTTCAACTGGATGTTAATGTAACCAAAAATTACTAAATAGTGAATAAACAGTGTTGTAAATTGTTTTGTAAAGCAGCCTGTGTGTTATCTGTTTGCTCCAAGATTTCCGTGATCCATGCGTAAAGATGATTCGCGGTGTTGTGTGTAATAATATTTATTTCATACAAACCGATGAAGAAAAATAAGTTTGATTTTATGCCCTGGGCTAAAAATAAAATAAGTACACGGATTGATGAGAGCTCAGTCTTGCCTGGGTTGAGAATGAAATTGCCTTTCTTAGGCTAAAAGGAAATACATGGTCTGGCATATATTTGTTTCAGCACACATCATTGTTCTCTGTATCAGAACGTAGGCTGGCCCTCTTTGAAGTCACACAGAACTATGCATTTCATTATTTTTTCTTTTAAAACACTCCTGCAAAAAAAAAAAAACGATATCTTGCTTCTCTGCTGACATACAGAAGTACAACCACACACGGTTTCAGGGAAGGTTAACTCTTGAGGTACATGGAGTTGGGTACAAGCTTTTAGTTTTTCTGCACCTCACATTTGGAATTCCAAGATCATTTTAAATTGAATGAATTGGAGATTGTGAAGATTGTGTCTGTATCTTGTGTTCATGTTTATTTTTTTAGGGATACTCCCCATACTGTCTATTGGTGAATAATTGTGTTGATGCAGGGCTCATCCGCAAAAGAGACCTTTGGTCTCAGCATAAACTCCCAGCTAAAATAAAGGTTAAATTAATATACTCCTTTAGAGGAAATTAATTCCGACCCTTTTATAATTCTCTAAAATAACACAAAACATAATACACCAGAACTCGGACTTTGAAGATGGTTTGAGGATTTAAAACCAGAAGTAGTTTCACAAGACCAGAAAATAGATATTGGCAAAACATGCTCTGGTCTTTAAGTGTATTTAATTGTTCTAAGAAATACATGAAACACCAAATGTTTTTCAGGGTAAATTCAGCTGTTGTTGAAAATATTCTTGATAGGCTCTGGGCAAACATAATGCACCATGTATTGAAGGCCAGGAGAATGTGTTGGAAAGCAAAAGGGCAGGTGTTGACATCAGTGCAAGATAGTGCACAATGTTGGATGGATGACAGTTGACTTACAGTCCCAGTAACAATTTCACAGAAGTGCACATTTCTCCAACTTCATGTACATCCATCTGCAGTCAATCTGTATTTTCCATATCATCTGATATGTTACCACTATTCTCACAGAAATGTTTCTCCCCCTTCATCCCCCCATCATCCCATCATCCCTAATAACTTCTTTGTCATTTCTTCCCTGTCAGGCCAATGTCTCATTAATGTTTAATACGTTTTGGTCTGTGAAACTCTGGTGGGTAAAAATAAACTTTGTCTCACGAACGGCACATCATTTCCTTTGGATCCATTTGCCATGTATGTGTGTACGGTGGAAACTGACCCATGTGGAATATCTGGTTATCACTGACAGCCACAACGACATAGGGCAAGATAACCTGGGCTGTCAATCAGAGTAGCTGTCTTCACACTTTGCCTGAAGTCTCTAAAGGATAGTATATGTGCAAATCTGATGAATGTACTCACACAAAGTTAACCACTCTGGAGAGTGATGATGAATGAATACTTAAGAAAAAGGATTATTGTCTGACAGCTACAGACGGCAATGATAGCAGCATGCACTGATGCAGATCCAGGCTCCTTTCTTCACAGAGCCTGGTCATAAACAATGGTATGTCAATGGTGAAGAGCCTAATCAAATCAAAGTACTTGAATGGAGTAAAACCAGTGTGACATCTGGAGCCTACATGTCTCTATGATTGAACACGTTTGTTTAACGGAGTGCATTAAGTTTTGCCCAGAGCATGGCTCAAAATCCCAATCTTCTGCACAACAACACATGCTATTCAAAGCCAACCAGGCATTCCAAGGCAGTGGGAAAATCTCAGTGACCTGACAAATACGACAAACTAATCTCCCAGACCTGTCTCTCATTTTTTTGACCATGGATGCAGAAAATAAACTCCTTCCTATGACACTGGGACCAGTAATCTAAAGCCACAACATGTGGGTTCATTTCAGCTACATGTCATAGCCGATAATAGTTAAGATGGCTTATTTACAGATTTTGTTTTACAACCTTTGTATTGAATTGTCGTCCATGCTGTAGGTTGCTCTTTTGATTAATTCTGGCCTTGTGGTTTATAGATTTATTTTATCATGAGACAGATACAATACAAAAATTGACTTAAACTGTCAATGGTCAGATGCAGTTATGTACATGAATGTATCATAACTGTCTATGAAACCAATCTTGGAGATATACCAGCAACCTTTATGTCATATTACACTAAACACTGTATCACAAAGCTTTAAAAAATATATATTCTCAATGGCGTTGTGACCTTGTGTTAATGCCATGCTGTTACAATCATTCCACCTACAGTCCCTACAGAATAGAACCATCTTTTTCTCCCTTCCCCATTATTATCACATTCCAATGTATCTATTGCACATAAAACGGTCCCAGCAAGGTCTCTTCATAGGCATCTGAGTTATTCAGCAATCTAGAAGTCACCCTGTTTCACTTCAGGTCACTCTCACTTACCTCACAATCTTAGTCGGCATTGCGTAAACCCGAGCAACCTGATGGAGTCACTTAGAAGAGCTGGGAACACAAAATCTCTGCTGATGCCTTCCTGGAGATTAACATTTTACAGTTAAGTAATAAACACTCTAAGTGCAACTTAAAGTAGTGAGTGCATAAATGTTTACTTGTTTTTGTACCGGCCTTCAGTGTGAATGTGACCCATGACCCGGACGTTTTAAGCCCCATTCTTTACCACCTGAGCTAAACTGAGCAGCTCTGTAAGAAGCCTAAACACATGCTTACTCTCCAACAGCAACAACAAAATGTAAATGCCGTGGTGGCAGGTCACGATGAGGTGAAGCACCAATGTGGCAATTAAATTCCCATTGACTTGGTTTGGTGGGTTTAAAAAGTCACATACACCTATTAAGTGTGAATAACAAATTGAATGGCGGTGACGGGCATTGCATTTGGTTTGGCAAATCTCTTCCTTATATTATTATGGCTACTGAGACGTGATGAGAGTGTCAGGGAGACAAACTGGGCAAAATTACCCATTAATCTTAGGGAAGATAATGGGAGAAAGTGGATGCCAACAGCAGTAGTCATATACTGTAGCATGTGTTCCTTTCCTATTAGCCTGAGTCATTATGCCAGGGAGATATTACAAGTCCACATGGTTGATTAGCTCTGGTCCAGGGGTCAGTGTGTGGTCCTATTGCTATAAGTAGAAACACTTCAGGGATATACCTAAACTGCTACCATCTTGTGGAAGTTGGCTGAATTACAGCAACAGCACATTCAGACCAACTCTCCACTGCACATGTGCATGTTTTACTGTCACTTCCAGTCGAACAGTTTAAAACCACTACAAAAAACATTTGAGATGTTTTTATTTGTAGTGGTTAGATGTAAGATTTATACAGTTATTTTTAAAACTAAACCTTTCGTTCAACTTGAAAATAAAATTAACTCAAGAAATAAATCTAAATATCAAGTATCAAACTATTAAAAATCACCTGAGTCATCAGAAAATAGGATTTAAACACGGCGTCCTGAAGTCATTCAAGACAGCGCATCTTCCTCAGTCATCCGTCAACTTGTATACGGTCAGATCACATCTTCACTATTAGGGAAACAATGAACACTTTGAAATCAACAGAAGCTCTGATTAAGCCGATTGGAAGTGGATGCAAGTGTATTTTCCCCGCACACAGTGAATTACAGTGTTCACACAGTGAATTACAGTGTTCACTGTGTGTGGTTCAACTGAATGGTTCAAGAGGTAGAAATGACCACTCAATCACAGAATTGCAGGAGTTGGTTGAATCTTGGGGTCACCAAGTCTCAAACAGAACAATTAGACAAAGACAGATGATCATGCAGAAAATACAACCCTGTTTCCAAAAAGGTTGTGACGCTTTTACAATATAGTACAAAGACAACATATCAATGTGGAAACTGAGAAATTATATTGTTTCTTGAAACAATATGCCCACTTGCAGTTTGATCCCAGCAACACGTAGCCAACAATCCATCCCCTTGCCAGCTGAAATTGGAGGGATTACTCCCTCTCGCTTGCCATTAAGATATGTTTTGCCCCGGGCTTGACATCAGCCCTTGCCCACTCGCCAAATGCGGGTAGAATATGGCGGTGGCGTGTAACGCAGTCACTCTTACTAGCCACTTTTGGCGAGTGACATTATATGTACCTATATAGGGGGTTTCCTGCATTTAAAACGCAAAGGCGACCGCCTTCCCAAAATATCGCACCGCCTAGGTGTAGACATGGTAAAACAGGATTTTGCGCTTGTAAATAAAATAGCAGCAGAAACGTTTCCCATATGGGCAGGCAGTGTTGCTAGGTGTTTTTTCAAATTGAACTGAGCTATTTTTAATTGACTTGGGCCGGTCGATATTTTCTTGAGTCGGTGGGAGAATAGCAGTTTACTGTCAATAAACTCTGGCAACCTTGCATATTGGACCACACGGGTCCTGACATCGCGGAGATGGGGATTAACATAAGAAAAACAAGTGGATACTAGTTTGCTTTTACAACAAAGTACGTCAAAATATTTCAATAAAACTTAATAACCTCAAACTACATCCAATCCGATTAACATTTTGAACATTTCAGATGACTTCTAGCTTATAGACTTTTTAAAGTGAGTTCGCGAGACAAACTAACTAACAATATAAATATACGAACGTGAAAAATCTGGATCAGCAAAAGCAGGAGAGCCAAGTACAGCTGAAGGGAGTTTTGAGAGTGAGATGAACGATATGTGGAATCAACTATAGGATGGGGATCAAATAGCCTACAGCTCTGTTTCATTAATGGGTTAAATTATGCAAAAACATTTCATCCTATCATATCTAAATCCATTTAACCGAGAAAGTTGCATAAACTCCAAAAATCATGGGCTGGTAAAGCATACTCAGGTGCTAAACAGAAGCAGTCTTGGTCAATATCTGTTCTTCCAAACATAGTATGTGCCACAGATTAGTTGTGGTGAGAGGAACGTTGTTGGATGTCCTTGGCATTTTATGGAAACTTTAGGCTCAGTGCAGACTTTTCTGGACGGCAGAACAGCGTAAGGGAGTATGATCCGGAACAATCCCCTTCTCAGACATATGAGTCCAACACAGGAAATAAAACCAATAACAGTCACTGCAATAAGGGCAAGACAGACCGTGGTCAGAAAAGTAACCAAGAACCCAATGGCCACTCTAACAAAGCTAAGAGATTCTCTGTAGAGATGGGAGAACCTGCCACAAGGACAACCATCTCTGTAAGCACTTCAACAATCAGGCCTTTAAGGTAGAGTGGCTAGAAGGATGCTACTTCTGAGTATATGGCATATGCAGGGCTAGCCCGAGGCTTAGGAAAGACTGCTTGCAAGACTAAAAAAAGATATTCTAGTTTGATGAGAGTAAAACTGAACCATTACTCCTGAATGCCAAGCACTATGTCTCATAAAAATAAGACATGTTCATTACCTGATTAATAGTATTTTCTATGGAACCAATGTACCCATACAGACAGTTTTTACATGTTTTCTTCTTTCTAAATATATGTTTAACTTCTCTACAGACATTTTTTACCTACTACATACTAAAAGGTTCTAAATGCTGGTCCTGGATCAGTTTTGCATTGTTTTGACAAATTGTTAAGGGTTAGAAACAGGAGAGGGGAAACCAGATTTTTAGCATATTTTTTGCTTCCTTTGACTTGCACTGTTCAGGTTAACAGCTATGTTCTAGAAAGTTGAAATTGGTCACTGGAAGCACAGAATTTTCTATAGCCTGTGGCAAAAAAGTGGCATGTTTCACTTTGCACCATATAGAGGTGAGGTCAACATCTGTTGACAGAAATAATACTTTATCCGGGGGTGCCTGGAACAAATACATTTTAGAGTTCTAGAGTAATGACATGACTATGGACTTAAGAAATTTTTGGGAGGAATATAAAAGTGTTACATGTCTTAGGATTGATTATCTGAGGTCTAATTTAACCCGTATACAAAAAGTTGATTCAATAGCCTAAACTACTAGTAGAATAGGTCCAAAAGAGCACAAAAGACATTACTCAAAGTTAGTTAATGTAGTCCAAAAGCTTAAAGTTAATGGCATAACCTAAAATAAACACAATAAATGATGATATCATCAAATATTCAAAACATCATATTCCAACACGGACAAAACTAAATTCTTTCTTTAGGCACTGTGTATGCAGCTTTGCCCAGATTGTGTACTTTCTTATCCTATTATGTTGGATGGCCAGGTGAACACTTCCAAAACACTTTCGGGTTTACTCTTGGTAAACAACTGATGTTTCTTGTCTAACTATATTGTGTTTTCTGGATCTTGTAATTGTTGTTGAACCAGCATTGGTTGATTGTATAAAGACAGCTGACGGCAGTGACGCTGACGGGGGGGACAACCGGTAACGTTGTCCCCGGCCCAGGTCTTGGGGGGCCCATTTGGTTGGCTTAAATATAATTATTTATTAGTCAGTCAATCTTGATATTTAGTACTACCTAGCTAAAATATTAAACATTAAACGTTAATGACCTGTTTTATCAACAGTAACATTATTGCTATTTATAATTTTTCGGGCCTGTGGTTTGGGTCTTAAACATTCAATTTTGTCCCAGGCCCTGGGATTCCTGTCGGCGTCCCTGGCTGATGGTATACTCATCAACAAAAAGAATTAACAGAGAAGCTCACCCTCATCATTCAGGGGTGAGGACTTGTACCCGGTTTCAGAAGAGGCCCATGTTGGCATTTACCAAGGCAACAGCACCCCCGGGTCAATAACCTTCTTGGCAACTGAAATGAAAGATCACAACAATCACATAGAAGATGGCCATGACAAAATTAGTATTTCTTTCTCTAAATAATGACAACATAGTGTATATGAAGTTACAAAATTAATTGATCTTTGCATATAGTGACAGGTCATCATGCATCTTTAGCTAGTTATAACGTACATTTACCCTAACTGACTACCTTCAAATGTAGCTATACAGGTTAGCGTGTTTTCAGTAACTAGCAAACTATTCGAATCTCAAGTTCAAATAAATAATTTAGTTGATAAAAGATCTCAGTGAACATGTTTCCTATCCCTAAATATATAGCTGGGGTCGTCATATGGAAGCACTTAGAAACATTCGTCATTTACCTCGTTATTCTTCATAAACGCATGCACTTACGAAAACAAACCAAAGCAAACGTCAATGCGTGTAACTTAATATTCAGGAACTTCCATTTCAAGTAATGCCCCTGACCTTGGGGTCTGCTAATATATCCTCTTCAAACCAACTTTATTTTTAAGTTATGATTACCGTTTGTGTCAAGATTTTCACTGAGAAGGGATGGTCGCACCTGTGATCAAATAAGACGCAATTTTAGAAAGGGGAAGGGATTTACAACGATGCGCTTCTACTGTCCTAGACTTGCTAACGCATTCCCTGCTATCACATGCTCGAGCAATGAAAACGCCATTTCACGCAATATTTGCTATACAGGGAATGTAATGTTTTAATGAACAAAAAAATAACTAAATTGTCGGCTAATGCAGTCCCTAAGCGCAACCAATACTCAATGATGTAATTAATTGCAGCAGGAGCATTTTATAGGATATTTGTTACAGGTATTAGTGAGTAGTTTCAAGGTTTACAGACAGACATTTTTTACATTCACCCAGAAAAACACTATTTGTGTATGCAAGTATTATTTTGGTTAAAACTATTGCAATACGAATCCTAACCACAACACTTGCGAAATAGGATTTGTATCCAAATAACTTCATTGATTGTTAGAATAAGCTACAGCAGTGTTTTTCCAACCCTGCTCCTGGAGGAGAGATGTGAAACATGCAGGGCGGTGCGCCTCCAGGAGCAGAGTTAAAAAACTGATCTACAGAATACTTGATTACCAAAATTGCCATTAGTTGTACATATTTTGATTTATCATAGCAGCCATGCATGCATCAATGTATGTATTATTCTTACAATCAATTTGACATCTTTGCCAATCTCACTGCATGACCTTTTGTTTTAAATGTTTTGAAAAACTAGTTATCAAGGTGTAATCAAATCATAATACAAGGTAATGCATACTATTCCAATGCAGAGTACATATGCATTAAGCTTTTTAAAATAACACTACAAATTACAGACCAATTTGGGACTTATTTTTATTAGTAACTGCAATTACTATAATATGTATTAAAATGTAATGTTCGGACCTCGGAGAGTGTAGCATTATGTGAACTCGGCCCAGTATTTGAGCGCCATGTGTAGTATCCAACATACCGAGGTTTCAGTATGTGTTTTGCCAAGTCAGTGTGGGGATAACACAATCATTAGGCAACATTCATTATTGAAATTATTTGTATTTACAAAAATATAGAAACAGGTACCGCCAATAGAAATGTACAGTGTGAACCATTTACACATCAACTGAACCAATTTCATGTCATTCAGCTCTGAAGAGCAGAAAATGACAGTAGCATTCTTTTATTAATGCTCGTTGAATGTAAAGATTCAGGACATTAGTGAATTTACATGATATCATACAATGCCATGTACCTGGTGATCAATGAATCCTCTCCTTTAGAAGGATTAAATTAATTAATATTCAGTTAATTAATATCAATTAATAAACCTTACAGAAACCAGAAATTCTAAACAGCTTTTCTTACACAAATTACAACAAAGCCCTACATTGAAACAAGCCCGCAAAACAACCAAATATTAATAGCGATAATAATACTGACAATGCATTCCACTGTGTACAGAAAAAAAGACTTTCCAAATAAGTATGCTATATTAGTGCTTCTTATTTTGAAGTACTAGAGCCTGTGTTAAACGTATTATCAAAACTATACTTATATCTCACGTGACTAACGTCAGTAAATGTATGATTTTTGTAACTTCAGTCGCAAAACAAAGCAAAAAAATGGAAATATGAATGCATTGATAGAAAACTATTCTACTGGTGAAAATAGTGTTTATTGGCATGGTATTACGGGTATTGACAAATGGTATTGGCTTGAAGATCAGCCGGAGTGCTGCCCCACATACTTGCCATAGCTCTGAGCTTGGGCTATGGGGAAGTTGTCTGTAGACCCTGATGCTGGGTCAGATAATCATTTTCCTCTCTAATGGCTACAGTTGGAAGTGGGGCAGGGGAATCTGATCTTAGATCAGATTCCTCTGATAAATTCACCCCAAAGGCCTATGCTACAGGAAACACAGATGTAAGGGAGTTATAGGTGCAAACAAATGAAGGGAACCAACACCCATCATAGCTGTGTACATTTCTCTATTGTCATAGGCAGCAGGCAGGCACAACAAATTCTAAAAGGGCCCAAACCTTTTACAATCACCACTCTGAAAGAATACAAGAGAACTTTGGAACAAATAGTACAAGCTACTCAAGAATTATCAAATAATGATCAATCCTTAAAAAATAATTAGCAAACCTTGGTAGCAATGACTGATTCATTCAATGAACTCAGTGGAGCAGTAAGACTCACAGAAGCTCTGTTCAAACCTATACTGCCTCTGAATGCCAGAACTGTATTCATCAGAACAATACAAATCAAAATCAATACAAATTATGCAACAGAGAACATAAATAAGCACTTCCCACTGAACAGTCCAGGTAATTCCTCCCTGTTTTAGTCCACTGTGGTGCCTACTGAACACAACTGTGAAAAGGCACCTGGAGTTTAGTTCGCCCCTTGGGCGATCCTACGACGGCCCATCCCCCTCCTGCTCTGTCTGGAAGGGGTAGCTGATAGCAGGTGGGAAGCCTGGATTCCTGGGCTGATCGTCCAGGAGCACCAGATCCTCTACATCCCTGCCATTGAACCGCCGGCGGCAGATCTTCACCATCACCTTGCGCCCCTGGAAGACCTTGAGGGCCTCCTTGGAAGCCATGGACCTGGCAGCAGCCTCGTCGCGCCCGTAGCCTGTGCCCAGGTAGACCGTCTGGCAGCGCAGCTCACACACCTGCCCCTCCTTTTGGGTGCGTGCGGCTGGCAGGTCAGGGATATCCTTCAGGGGTACAAAGACACAGCTCAGGGTCTCCTTCAATGACTCAGTGCAGGCCCGTAGGATCTCGAAGTGATCCAGGTTAGGGCCAATGCCCCCTGCCGACACCAGCTTCCATGCGACAGCCTTGTAGAGGCGGTTGAAGAAGGGTTGGTGCTTGGCTGGGGCCTGTGGAGGCGGGCCCTGCTTAAAGGGGTTCCCCGATTGTGATTCATTAGGTCCAGACTTGGTGCGCTTGGAGCAGGCATCGCCTTCACCCCCTGAGAAAGAGCAAGACAAAGGACACCTGAGTAGGAATTTCTCCTGGCAACACTGACTTTCCCCAGAGACAGACTTCAGCCAGACAGATAGCATTTATTTGAAGGTAATTGAGCCAAAACCAACAGAAGAAACATAGCAGGGATGATTCACTGACTTAGCCCTTCAACTTCTTCATATCATATCAGTACATCAAATTAGGATTTCCCCCCTCTTATATACACTTCATACTCAATCCTATTAGGGATTTGTTTTTTAAATGACACAGTTGAGACATAAATGATACAACACATATGCAAAACTGATATATAAATTGGATAATACCCCACTTCTTAGTTCAATAATACATTTGTTTATATGCAACCATTCACCTTAAAAAATCCCACACCAAGTTAATTACTGGCCTCCTGCTGTGTTCATATGAATGAATTTTATTGATTCATATGATTACAGGATAAATTCATATGTTTCTGAAGTCTAACAAACAATTTGAACAAACCCCTAGGGGGTTTCCTATTTTTCTGTTTTGTATAACCCTACAATAACATTTAATCCTATCTGACTGTGGTAATCCTATCAGATAACTTTTGAAAAAGGAGCCTTAGGAAATGAGACCTGGGTATCAAGCTGATTTGGACTGATCCAATAAACCCCTAACTTTTTGGACTTCCCAATGCTGGGATGGAATGGAAGCAAAATAACCAAGAGCAGAAAGTAACAAGTCACACAAACAATCCTTATTTAATCAAAACTTAAGCAGAAACATAAAATATATGTTATAGTATTATCATTTATAATAAATGATACTCCTAATGACAAAACAAATGTAATTAATTCAGTGGCAATGTCTTGAATGTACAAGCATTTCACTCATTTTAAAGCAGTGAGTGTACACCCCAACAGTAGAGCTGTTATGCCAGGGTTAATTGAAAAACACTTTAAAAAGTTGGACACTACAACATACCTGCTGTCCTCTTCCCTTTCCCCATTATTTCATCCCGGGACTTTCGAACTGGAGCATCTGTGACAACCACTCCATCCCCCAGATCTTTGATCTTGTCCATGACTGGTTGAGGGTATCTGCAAAACAACAGGCCAGTCAGTAGAAACCTAGGACAGTTATCGCTGGTCTCATGTCCTTTAAACTTGATTACCTTTTTGTCCTGATTGCTCTAACTACAGAGTACATGTTCTAGTGTTGACTTATTTTAAATAATAAGTAATAGGAACCAGCACACCCAATTATAACCTGCTTATCCCAGAAAAAAATAAACATTGTACTTGTACCCAAATAAGTCCACAGCCTGTCATTACAACTTGGTTGTACTTGCACTCTACAATGAACATCCCCTGTTCAAGATGTGTGTGTTGTCTGTGGCACAGCTAATATATATGTATATATATATATACCTGCATCCCAAGAAGATGTGGTTGGCCCAGCACATGGACAGTGAGAGCAGCCTGTCAAGCCCGGGGCTGGGGATGCCTGGCTGGATTGTGGGAAATGTTTCCATATTTCTCAGGATAAACTCTCGCCTGGCATGCCACTGCTTATTGGTCTCGTGCACTCCTCTGAGTGACTCCACCCACTTGGCCAGATGAGGGTTCTGGTCCAGGTACTCTGAAACAATATCATCTCCACTCCTCCCCTCCGCCATCACTGTAACACAGAGCACAGACATAAAACACATTATATTTTCATATTATAGTGGTGAAAGGGAAAGACTGAAAACTCACATGAGGTAAATACATTGTCCTCACAATGCAAATGAGCTGATAAAATGAATTGCAGCAATGGTCCAAAGCCTTTTTTAGTTACTGTACCACCAACAAAATGTTGCTCTGTTTGGAGTACCCCTGAAGTACCCCCTCATGTTAATTTCACTAATATGTTTATGCTGTCATGAGTGTTTTCAAGTACCCCCTGTGGAGAGAAGTACCCCGGTTTGGAACAACTGAATTTCAGCATATACCTAACCACACAGTACATTGTATAAATTGTTTCCTATAGAGACATGGTTTAAATTTGAAAACCGTTCAAGAAAGTGAATTATTTTTCGACGTTGTTGGTTTGTTGCAATGCCAACTGTTAGTGTTAATAACGTAGCTAAGGAGCGACTTTTAATCAGAAGTTCATTTACTCGCCAGTCAGCTATCATTCAGTTAATCCACCTTTTCAACAGACAATTCCATGATTTTTCACTAACAGTCAAAAGTTACCTTATTATTTAGCTAGTCATCCTTTTTGGTGTACAGTGCTGTTGCTAATGCTATATCAAATAATGACTACACGCTAGAAAGTTCGCTAGCTAGCATTGCTAAACTAGCTAACGTTACCATTGCAGAGTTAACGTACACTTTCAATAAACGACACGCACCATAACACTAACGATCATTTTATATTAGCATTGGCAGTATATTAATTGAGTGACAACTGTGTAATAAAAAGGTACTTAATATGGTTGATTGATAGCAAACATACAGTTCTGAACAAACCTCTGAAGCTGTCCAGCGCCGTTGCTACATCACAAGTCAACAGACACCAGGACGTGAAAACAAGGTGGCTGTTGAACTACAACTCCCACAATCTTGTGACCAAAAACAAGAAACGCCGTGTCTGAGATTATATATCTAAATTAAGTCACGCATGTTTTCTACTTTAGATCCCGTATAGATTTCATGTAGCAGTATCAACATTCGTAAAAGTTTGAAATTATTTCAATTTCCCTATTCGGAAAACGAAGGAAAGACTACAATTTCCATAATTCTTCACTTCGCTATTGGAACGTAATCGAGTTGCGGCGGCAGAACCAGCGCTGTTATGAATGGATGTCAGACTTAACAGTGCATTATTAGTCGAAGTGACCGGTATTAAATGAATTAAAATGATTCACGAGCTCTTGTTGGCATTAAGCGGATACCCTGGCACTATATTCACATGGAACAAACGAACTGGTTTACAGGTAAATCGCGGTACATTGCTACCGAGCTAACTCTACCGACACACTAGCTAGCTGAGTCGTGAAGATATTATTTCACCGTTTTCAACCGTGATAGGTAGTTAGCTATGTACTGTACATATATGTACTGCTGCGTTTCAGAGGGTTTACGTTATTGTTGGTTGGCACTCGTCATCACACAAGTTTATTTCTTTTGAATGCCCACTACTTTTATTTAGTCTGTTAAGTGTAACATAAAAAAAGCATCCCTCCGCACCTCTTCTTCCTATGTAGGTCTCCCAGGACCTTCCCTTTCTCCATCCCAGTGAGACTGGTGTCCTGAACCGCCTATGTAAACTGGGGTCGGATTACATCCGCTTCACAGAGTTCATAGAACAACACACAGGCCATGTCCACCAGCAGGTGAGATAAGACTGTAACAGGAATCTAGGCAGGACAATTGAAAATCAAAGACGAAAAAGATAACTCTATAGAATCTGTTAATCTACTTTATCTTGACATCAACATTTAAAAAAAACAGCTGTTACAAACGTTGTCTTTAGCCACCATTAGCTAAAAATCAGTGTGTGAGCATTTAAAAACATAAATACAACGACAATGAACAAACATATTTTTAATACATAATGTTGATTCCTCCTTAAACAAATACGCATGTACAGACACCATTATTCCTTCTTTTTACATGATATTTTTTACAGAGCCTTGCTCGCTCTAGACGTTTTTGTTGACACATTCTAGAGACCAATGCATTTTCTAACCAGCAAACAGTGGAGCTCACAGCAACCGACCTACCAGACCTGCCAGTATGCCACAGATTTAATTTGAAAACCGTGCCTTAATGACACCGATGTTTTGCTAGTGTTGGCTAACATTTGATGAAGTTATTTTTAACAATCTGAAACATGCAGGTTTTATTGGCCCAATTACTAATTTCAAGGTTGAAAAAAAAGATTCTCCTTCATTCTGTGTCTAAGAAACTGCACCCATGCTAATGTATTTCATTATTGGGCTAAAATTCTCGCAATGACAATGAGTTGGTATAGTGACTTGGCTAACAAACCCTGATGTGTTTTGCAGGAACACCACTCTATTCAGCCAAGTCAGGTAGGACTCAGCGGAGTCTACCTGCGGGCTTTTTGCACAGGACTTGACTCAATGCTACAGCCTTATAGGCAGGCTCTCCTGGACCTCGAACAAGAGGTTGGGAAAATAATATACGAAATGCATTGTAGCACTAATGAGTGTATTGCACAGTGATAATCAAACTCATCTTTGTCCTTTCATTGCAGTTTCTTGGTGACCCACATCTCTCCATATCTCATGTGAATTACATGTTGGATCAGGTAATGGTATTTGCTCTTTTTTCTAGCTGGTTTTGGAATACATTGTTTGAGATCTTTGTAACGTGGTTCACTCATAGACAGGACCACTGTATCTTTCAATGTCAACATTCACTCCTACAGTCAGAACCACTGTATCTTTCAATGTCAACATTCACTCCTACAGTCAGAACCACTGTATCTTCCAATGTAAACATTCACTTCTACAGTCAGAACCACTGTATCTTTCAGTGTCAACATTCACTCCTGCAGTCAGAACCACTGAACCGTGCACTGTTAATATTCACTCCTACAGTCAGAACCACTGTACCTTTCAGTGTCAACATTCACTCCTACAGTCAGAACCACTGTATCTTTCAGTGTTAACATTCATTCTTTCCATATCGTCATTTGTCTTCCAGTTCCAGTTGCTGTTTCCATCTGTTATGATGGTGGTGGAGACCATCAAGTCCCAGAAGGTAAAGGCATTACAACGGCCACAGAAGTTCGGACTCTCCTTCTGAAATGAATGAAATGTCATAATTAATCTAGGACTTTTCATACGGACAAAGCGCACGCACACATCTAGACAAATTATTTGCACTGTAATGATAATATTACTTGCTGTCAGTAAGGGTCAACAACCAATGCTCAAAGTGCCCCAGTACTGTGTTTGTTGGAACATGTTTGGGGTCACAAAACCGTTTTGAAACAGTCTTTCCCCAATGTATTTATAGTTAACCATGGTGACATTACATTATCGTGGCGATAGGAGCAGCGGTGAGCTAATGAGTGTGAATATATAGAAATTTCCTCTGTGAAATGACATGCCACCTGTCCTGATTAGATCCATGGCTGTCAGATACTGGAGACAGTGTACAAGCACAGCTGTGGAGGCCTGCCCCCTGTACGCATGGCCCTGGAGAAGTAAGTCACTGCATCTTTCATTGAAAACATTAATTTAGAATCTTTATTTAATTCTGTCCTTGTGCAAGACCGCTAACCCTTAGTACTCCAGGGTCATTGTGAACCCATACATTTTTTTTATATTTTAGGAAAGGCCAAAAAATAATTTCTTATGCATCTAGGACAACTATAAAAACACATCAAATTATTATTATGCATATTTTTTATGCTCTTTTCTGGCTGCATGCAGTATCGGGATTTTCATCCTGAAACCGATGCTGTATAATTGTTATTCCACATGATTCATGAGGATCCCATTATAGGGATCCCGTACACATACCCAGTTGAATATAATCTGATGCACGGGTGTTGTTTATTGGACGAACAGAACCGATCTCTCTGCTGTGTTCCCAGGGTCCTGGCAGTGTGCCACGGGGTGATGTACAAGCAGCTGGCGGCCTGGATGTTGCACGGCCTGCTGCTGGACCAGAGCGAGGAGTTCTATGTGAAGCAGGGGCCCAGCGCTGGAGGGGCCGCAACCAGCCAGGAGGACGATGACGAGGATCTGGGGATTGGAGGCCTCAGTGGCAAACAGCTCAAAGAACTCCAGGACCTGGTGAGAGCTCTTCTACACAGATTCGGGATTAGCCTTTTTATCTTTCCCACATCATAACGGCCTCGAGGTCCGAGGCAAAACTGACTTTAGATAAGCTATTATCAGCCCCGTTGTGAGATTAATCTGTCCAGCTTACGGATCTACAGGGTGCGTTGGGATGGCGAGAAATTGCCCTTGGGAATGGATTCGGGATTAGATTATCTCCCACCTAATCCTAGTCTTAATAATCATACATCACTTGAAATACCAGGGTTTATTGTAGCAGTCTTTTGAATGTCTTGGACATGTTCACAGCTTAATAAGCATTCCTGTGTGGATGTTATCTGGCATGAGACATACTAACGGAGCAAGACCCACCAGTGCATGAGTGAGGCTGAAGAAATCTGACAGTTTTCATCCAAGTAGTAGTTTGTAATACAGACTATATATCACTCAGAATCCAAAGTTCAATCGGCTTCCAAAGACAATAACAGTTGCTGTGTTAAAACATTTATTTTAATTGCTGATTTGACTGTCCTTATAATTGTTTCATTGTGGTCATATAATAGTACTTACTTTAACAGTCAAAACGGTTTGATATCATGCCATGTGTACCTGCTTATGGGCCAGTTGATTGATCATGTTCATAATTCACAAAAAACTTTTTGTTTCATTGCATTAACACACACAATAATGTTTGGTGTTCCTTTTTAGAGGCTGATAGAGGAAGAGAACATGCTTGCTCCGTCCCTGCAGCAGTTCTCTCTGCGGGTTGAGATGCTGCCCTCATACATTCCTGTCCGTGTTGCCGAGAAGATCCTATTCGTCGGGGAGTCAGTCCAGATGTTTGAGAACCATAACCACAGCCAGTTCAAAGCCTGTGAGAACCTGGCCTCTACATTTACATTTACTTATAATTTACCCTGATTTTCTCCTCTATCAATTTTGTGAAGTCCAATATGTATCTGTGGATTTATTGCGACAAACCGCGGACGATTCTGGATTTTCGTAACCTGCTATCTGTCCTGGAAGCACATCCCGGATTATGTCTCCCTCGTCCGGTTTCTGTCCAGGCTCCATACTGAAGCACCAGGAGGACATGTTTGCTGCTGAGTTGCATCGTCTCAAACAGCAGCCGCTCTTCAGTCTGGTGGACTTCGAGAACCTCATAGACGGCATCCGCAGCACTGTGGCCGAGGTGGGCTTTGCTCTTCAATACATCCGGGACATTTCAGATGCATTCGCTTTGTAATGTCGGCTGCAGTGTCCCATTTTTTGCTAGACAGAGAGTTCATTTTCTATATAGATATTTATATGAATTAATTTATCCATCTGTTTGTAGCACCTTTGGACATTAATGGTGGAAGAATCAGATCTCCTTGGGCAACTTAAGGTTTGTATTTGAATAATCTGTCCGTGACAATTTTGAGTTGGTTTACAACTGCAGAACAAGCCTATTTGTCAGTGCATCTGTTGGAGATTGACCACACTGCGGTCAGAATGAGCAGAATCACTGATCTATGAGCAGCCTAGTTTACACATTTTGTGGGCAAATCCAGTTTGGCAGAACGTGGTGCTTAAACTGGAATGGTGATTAAGTTTGTAGTTGATTAGCGATGTCCACTGCGTTCTACTGCCACATTTAAACTTGGTTATATCTTGAAAGTTAAAGATAGCAGTTATGTGCTTTATGGCCAGGATGAACACAACTGAAATTATGCAAGACTAGAGACTTACAGTAATAGATTTTTAACAGCATTCCAAGACAAATGTTTGCATGTTTTCACCTTAGTAAGGGAATTCCCAAGATTATTGCATCCCAAGTAACTACTGATTATGTGAGGATTGTGTGCCTCACCTTGCTAAAGCAGATCCTTTCAAACGTGCTGTTTCTCTTGTTGCTGTAGATCATAAAGGACTTTTACCTGTTGGGTCGTGGCGAGCTTTACCAGGTGTTCATTGACCACGCCCAACACATGCTGAAGACCCCACCCACGGCTGTCACTGAACATGGTACATTCACACATCCATTATCAATATAATCGAAAAGAGACCACCTAAGATTGGTGCATAGAAGGTAGAATGCGCTAAATCAAAGAGTGAGTTTTGAGTGGTCAACCGCAAACCATTAACCTAAGTACTGTAGTTCAAGCTTTGTCTTCCTTTCCTTGAAATATTCCATTCTAAAAATTGGCTAGGTGTAAATAGAGGTAAAAGCTTTCACCAACCTTTTATTATCTGGTAGTTATTTTAAGAGCGGAAGAAAACAAACTGTGCCCGTGTCCTTGAACATTGACATTTCTCTCCAATGACTTCTGTCCACCTGCTCCATAGATGTGAATGTGGCCTTTCAGCAGGCTGCCCACAAGGTGTTGTTGGATGACGACAGCCTCCTGCCTCTCCTGCACCTCACTGTCGACTACCAGGGGAAGGAGAGCAAAGGTTGGTTCCTCAGAGATGCCAGTAGGCGTTACATGGGATTTACTGTGTTTATAACCCAAACTGCATGAAGTTCTCTGTCAACTCCAGACTCGCCATTTGCCTTGCAAATTTTTTGTTAAAAGACTAGAGCATAAAATGTTTTATCACATCGGGTTATTATTGTAACGGTAGGTATATACACTCATGTATAATCCTTGCCGAAGGCTTGTGTAACATGTATGGGGATGTATTCTGGTGATAAAAAGACTAAGCGGGGCGAATGCTTATGAAATTCACTGTAGCGCGCTAATTGACGTGCAGTTCCGGTAAAAAATTAAAGAAATTGTTGGGACTCCTTTGGGAAAAGACTGTACTGTTCAGGATACCCACAAAGTCCTCTACACAGTTTGTGCCATCTTGGTGAACATTGCCCGGGTGTGGAGACATCACGTGGCTCATCTTATGACCGGCTGAAATAACGTCATTGTGAATGTTCTCAGATGCCGCAGGGACCAGGGAGGGGGCCACTCCTCCACAGGAGACGTCCCCCAGGGAGGTGCCCCCAACGGGCTGGGCTGCTCTGGGCTTAGCCTACAAGGTCCAGTGGCCCCTCCACATTCTGTTCACCCCTGCTGTTCTGGAGAAGTGAGTGTTCGACAGCAGGCCACAGACAACAGCTTGTTTCCTACATCAATGACATTACTGTTTATTCCATGCTTCCTTTAAATTGACAGACAATGTAACACTGTCTTGTAAAGCGTTGCTGTGGGCGAGGGTTATATGTAACTTTATATATAATACAATTATATTTTTTTATGTCAGTCTTGTCAGAAGCTGTTAGGGATCAGGCACACTTGTAAAATGTTACACCTGTTTTGGATAATAACAGCATTCCCTGTTCTGTGAATGTTGAGATTTAAAAGAGCCCCTGAAGACATCCATTGCATTTTGTCCTGCAGGTATAATGTGATATTCCGGTACCTTGTGAGTGTCCGCCGGGTGCAGTCCGAGCTGCAACACTGCTGGGCTCTTCAGATGCAGAGGAAACACCTGAAGTTCAACCAGACAGACGCAGTCAAATGGAGGCTACGCAACCACATGGCCTTCCTGGTCGACAACCTGCAGTACTACTTACAAGTGATTATGTCTAGAATATCGTGTGTGAAAGTGACCCGTACCATAAACGTGCGCATCTGGGCAGTATTAATGTAGTAGAGACACGAACACGCTTTTAACTACTTTTCCAGTAGGTATTAAGCCTCAATGCTTTACATAGTTGGTTTTACCATCCCATCAGGCATAATATTGCAGAAAAACATTCCTTTATTTGAGATAAAACTACCAAGCACATTTATTATTGTTTTAGTTTCTTGTTTCATTGAGTTTGAAAGACCTAGCCTGGTCCTCTTATCTGTTCAAGCTATAAAGTCAACTCTAAGGTCATCAGGTGTGAATGTGTTCGCAAGACAGCACAAGTGAGTGAATCAGTCTGTGAATGAAGAGATTCAGTACATCCAACTACCAGTCTTTTTCTATTTCTCCCTCGTTCCCAGGTGGATGTGTTGGAGTCTCAGTTTTCTCAGTTGCTGCAGCAGATCAACTCCACCAGAGACTTTGAAAGCATCCGGCTGGCCCACGACCACTTCCTCAGCAATTTGCTGGCACAGTCCTTCATCCTGCTCAAGCCGGTCAGCCTCTCGATTCGTTAGACTGTGACATGAATACAAAGCAGTGGCACCTCAGCGGCCACTTCAGGTTCAGCTTTATTGCAGTCACGTGATGACAAATACTGTATCACCTGGATTAGGGTCCTTGAGAAGGTGAACGCTTAACTGAGTCAAGAGTGCAAAGTGACAGTGATGGAAGAGAAATCTCCAACAGGGCCTGACGCTTGTCAGTCAACCACACTGATGTCAAGTTAGGCTATGACCTGTCGTAACCACTGTCATTTATATCTCTCACCAAATGTCTCGTCTTCCGCTGCAGGTGTTTCACTGTCTCAATGAAATCCTGGAGCTATGTCATAACTTCTGCTCGTTGGTCAGCCAGAACGTGGCTCCACTAGATGAAAGAGGAACAGCCCAACTGGACATCTTAGTCAAGGTGAGGCTCTCTAAGGGCCGGCACTGGTAACGTCCCATTGTGGGCCATCACAAACCTGTATTAGTAAACAAGCTATATTATCTCTGTTAAGTAATAACTCGTTCAGTCGTTGGTGCTCGCTAAATCACTAAGAGTGAAGTACACCTTTAATTTTAGGGTTTCAGTCGACAATCCTTCCTGCTGTTCAAAATCCTGTCGAGCGTCCGAAATCATCAGATCAACTCTGACCTGGCTCAGCTGCTGCTAAGGTTGGATTACAACAAGTACTACACCCAGTCAGGAGGCACTTTGGGCAGGTAGGGAGTGGGACCAGACAACACCACATCCTGTACAGGGCTCCGGGGCCCCCCGGTCTAGATTCAATGACATGTGTCCATTAATCATTTAGCTCCGTGCTGTTTTTTTTATCTTAAAATTGTTTAAGATCAAAAAAAAAAATCACACCTTGAGTACATTGAGATGTGGTCTCTTTGTGGGAATAATTTGGAACAGATATTTAAAGTTCACCAGTCACATCTCTCATTACTGACCCCTGTCCCTTTGCCTTCATTTGCAGTTTATAAATGGAAAACTAGAAGACGTCGTCAGATCTAAGGACTTGAAGATCTGTATCTACTCAAGCCAAATGTTGCATCGCACCATGCGGTCCTGAGTAATCTTTTATTAACTCAATTTTTCCCATGAAAGTTCCTCATTGTCCTGTGCTTGTAGAGTTTCACATGCCTGGTTCCAGACCTGTGGCCAGGTTGTATGACTTCCAACAGGCTTTGTTCCCCTAGTATTGTGTATTGTAAATACTGTATCAATGTGTCCCCTTTCATGACAAAAACAGGCAACACATTAGAATGAACTATTTGTCCCAGTTTATTGTTTAATAAAAACAGACAGGTTAAAACTATATACAGTAGGAGAGACATGCAATGGAACTGACACAGTACAGGTAAAATGGTTCACGTGTCTAGTGGGAGTAGGTACACGTTTCTTCTAAACAATGAAAGGCTCAAGAAATGTAACCCCTCCTAATGGTTTGAATACAGATTGTGTTTGAAACTGATCCTAGATCAGAGGTTCAGGGCATCTTCTACCTACAACTGACCTTAGTGTGTCTAGGAATAGGGCTCGAATTAGGATGAGGATGGGGAGGAGTAGTCATGACGATATTCAGGGTTGCCATGGTACTCCAGGCACTGCCCACAGATCAGACTGTGGATTAGCCACTCTGGTGACACCATGGGTACTTCCTGTGATGTCACACTCTTCAGGACCAATGGGGGACAGCTGCGGTCTGTGACCACCACGTCAAACTTGCCCTTAGGAATGTCTGGAAACCAAAGAAAGAAGATGTGTTGTGAAAGCAGAATTTAGAACAACTGTTTCTCTAGATTCCACTAAAATGTGTGATTTTATTCAAGTACTTGTTGTAAGGGGAATAAGGACTGGCCCCAACCAAACACGTTGTTTTGACAGTTTAAACCACAATGCTTGAGGCCAGCGAACATCTTCTGTTTTATATTTTCTTATGCATACCGGAGCTGTCCTTGTCTGCTTGGTGCAGTCTCACAGCGGCAACCCCACCCATCGTCAGCAGCTGAGACCACAGCTCGGGTGACTCCTCAAACACCAACAGGACCCGCAGAGCCTTGAACGGGCTGCAGCGGGGATGCCTGATCAACAAACAATTAACCAAATCAAGTGTTGAGTTTTCTGGTGCCCAGACCTGCTGAGGTATCAACCAAATGGGTGCCATGCAGAGAGATGAGGTCCAAAAGCTATGGAACTTAGTTTCCCAGACCTGCCATTAATCAGATCAAAATAACATAATTGTGAATGATTTTTCAGACTTCTTCCATACTCTGAACCCTTGTCCTCAGGCCGTGACCCTACCCACTTAATCTTCAAATATGCATCTCGTATTTTGCTCACGCATTTACTTTTAGAAGTGGAAACAATAAATACATAAACATTTGTATCCCTTGAGAGTGCATACTTTAGCTTCCTGGACTGATATTCTTGGGGCATGAGATAAGTGTCCTCACCATTCCACGATGCGTTCGTCGGGCCCCACTCCGGCTGGAAGCAGGTAGTTCCTGTAGTTGAGCAGCTTGCCGTCTTTACAACAGTCTCTGACCCAGATGTGAGACACACAGGGTACCCCGCTGGCCACACACAGGAGGTACTTCCTGGTTCGGCAGTGCTGGTCCGCAATCAGCAAGCTCTGATAGGCAGCCTTGCACTGCAGAAAGTCACAGGACAGAACACTTCAGGATGGGCAATATGCTGTGGAAATGTTATATATCAACATTGCATTATGAACAGCCAAATTGGGACCCATTGGTTCAGCTGTAGAGGTACGTGTCCCTTCTTGTATTTATATCTTTGGTGTGTGTACCTGTTCCTCGTTGAAGTCTTGGAGGACAAAGCCTCCTCCAGCCTCCAGCTGAGTCTCAGTATAACGTTTGTTAAAGGGGGCAGTCTGCACATACTCTATTGGAGTGAAAATAGAAAAGGAAACTTCACAAATCGTGGTACAAACACACAAGAACAGATTCAAATGTCACCTTAGGAATTGGCTCATTAGGCATCTTGCCCAATTTCCTTTATTAGACTGAACATTTTTCAAATAGCATGAATTTAAACATCGATGTTGGTCTTTCCTCAAACAACACGTGAATTAACTGTATCTTTATTGGCTCCACTGTGTGGGATTGATTAACGGCTCAGTCAACCTATAGAGCCTAATATTGGCAGTTGGGTTATCTAGCGATCAATGTGATAAGTGCCACTACAGTGCAAAACTGAGCTGTCTCGGATTGTTGACATCTAAATCATTTAACCCCAAATGTTTATTAAAAAACAAATTATTATACCTGTTGTCTCAAATACATTTATTTCAGTCTTGGCCAGCTAGCTATGGAATTTTGACTGACATCACAAAAGCGTAACATTTTAAATTAACTACAAACTGCTCAGCTGATAGTGTTACATGTCATTGTTTCAAATGATATGGCCATTCAGGATCAGAAACAATACAAGAAGCTTCTTACTCCACCTTTTACCTCAGGCTTTTCAACATATTTTTTCGGACTTTGTCGGCCATCTTGGTTTACACTAAATGCAGAGCTCTGACAGGCTGACACATGCAGTGGTGTTTAGATACATTATTTTAACCTTTGGTAGATAATACAGTTATATTGCTTCAACCAATCGAATCCCCTCAGATCTCCACAAATGCATAAGACGTAGGTTTTAAGGCCTGGTCTATAGATTCCTTACCCTCCTCGCCATCGCTGACCAGCAGGTTGGTCTGGCGGTCGGTCTCAGACGACACAGTCAACATGAAGGCAAAGCCCATGAAGAGCGACGGACTCTGGGGAAGCGGGCCGTGGGTCTCCACCAGATCACTGTGGTCCCTGGGGATATCGATGCCACTGCCTGAGGTGTTACATACACCCACCCGCTGACCTGCAGCGAGTGAGAGGTATGAAGAGGGGACAGGGAGGAGAGAGACAGAGGGATGGGCACATACAGAAAGTCAGATGTACACAGAGGGAGTGAAGGGAGACGGCAGAATTCAGAAGCCATTTGTGAAACGGCAGGAAAGACCATGGAAGAACAAGAACACCACAGGTGCAGTGAAACGGTATGGCCAAAAACAACTTAAGGGGGAGGTTTGAGTTGACAGTACCCATTAAATTGACAGCGGTCATTAAACACAGTCTGCAGTAACTCATACCAATTGTTTGATCAGAGTGTGGTTTAAAGGGGTGTGGTTTCAACTATGATCAGGGTGTGGTTTAAAGGGGTGTGGTTTAAAGGGGGAGAAACTATAACCCGTGGATAATGTAAACAAACTTATTTAACCAACTCATTTACATGTGAACCAACACCAGAAATATGTCTATAAATAGTCATTCCTTTACATACCAACTGAGTTTAAGTAGAGGATGGTGTCTGCGGCACACTGGGGCCATCGACTTTCTCTGTCTGGGGTCTTGATACAAACTCTCAGCTTTAAGATCATTAGTTATATAGACTCTATAGAAAGCTAGGCAGTAGGAGTACTAACAAAACCATTGAGATAAAATAATAGAAAATCCCAATACTTTTCCTATAAAATGTGATACATTCGTCTTTTCTGTTATATAAAAATATGTCATCTAAAAATAAAATTGAGAAAAGCTTCATATTAACATTCAGAAAATGTTCACAATTAAAATAATGTATTAAAAACATGTGAATATTGGCTAAAACCAGTTCAACTCATAAATAGGTGAGTATACAACATACATTTACACCAGGCTAAGATTTCTGCATTCCAACAACAAAAGTTCTGTCAAAGATTTTTGGTTGACATTTAGGTTAAACCTAAATGCCAGAGGTAAGCCTTGAAAAGTTTGGCTTGGACCCAGACGACAGGGTCAGCTTCATGGTGACCAGGTCTCCGTACCGGTTCTGGGTCTTCCACCCCCTCTGCGACCTCTCTTAGCTGGAGTCCTCTCCATGTCATCCGCAGAGCTGATCAGCTTCCTTTTTCCAGAGGGGCCGGGAGTTCGAGGGCTGTCTGAGCTGCGATTTGGGGTTCCCTGCGCCACAGCGGTGTTCCCTCTGCGCTTCCTCTTCCCCTCCACCAGGTTATCTGGGAACAACAGCACCACAGGGATGCAATTTAATCCAGTCCACTGCATTCGGTGGCGTTGGACACAGCAATGCCACAAATAATTCATAACTAACATCATCCGGTGCACACATCATCCGGAGCACACATCATCCGGAGCACACATCATCCGGAGCACACATCATCCGGTGCACACATCATCCGGTGCACACATCATCCGGTGCACACATCATCCGGAGCACACATCATCCGGAGCACACATCATCGCGCTTGACTATGACACTAATACTTTAACCCACATTACCCCAAACAGCCACGTTGGATTGTCAGAACCAAGTAGTTACTGGGAACAACAAACTGTCTTTTCCCCCAGCAGAACACTGACTGACATTTCTTTGGAACCTGTTCTGGTGTCTTACCCAGGCTGATGTCGGAGGCCTTTGCTAGGGGTGTGGTGGGCTCGTAGGGAGCCAGCCCATACTGTTCTCTCAACCGGTTGCCCTGCTCCATGGTCAGGATGACTGAGCTGCGGCTGTACCACTTCCTCCCTGCGTCCGTAGTGGCTGGAGTCTGGCCCTCCTTCTCCACGCTGTAGAACAACTCCCCAGCCTCCGTCTTGTGGCCCTTCACCAGACCTGGAGAGAAAAAGAAAAATCTAAACACATTTGTGTGTGGATGTAGAAAAACAATACACTCAATTGCCTACAACCTACAGTGGTTTGGTGTTGAGGCTTCACAAGGGATCCATTACAGTTAGCGCACGATGTGACACTGGCAGAGCCCTGGCTAAAGTCTGGGACGACCGTCGACAACAGTCAGTCCGCTCGTTGACTGACCTGTGCTGAAGTACTCATCCTCCAGCAGCGCTGTGACTTCAGTTCCCACGGGGATGGGGTCGCACAGCAGGACATCCCTGCCAGAGACCTCGCACTCGTAGCTGTCGTCAAAAAGCAGCCGGAAACGCCCCTCGCCCAGGTCCCTGGTGATGCTGCCCGAGTAGAAGTAGCCGTTGCTCGACCACTTGGCTACCACGCGGAGACCCACGAAGCTGCTGCCGGGTGGGCTGCCTTCCCCTGGGGAGGTGGTGTGGAGAGACGTGGAGGAGTGGCTTGGGACCGTGTCTGGGATGCGCGGGGTGGGACACAGGCGAGTGTACGGTTCGTCCTCAGAGGATGACAGATGTTGGCCACGTGTCGCGGCCGTGCCTCCCCCCCTGATAAAGGTTAACAGGGCAGAGAGCGACATCAATGTTTTGAACATCCTACTATTTAGAAACAGGTTGAACAGACCATAATGATCAGTCATCCAGTGGACTTGGCACAAGTCATCTTGTACATGCAGTTCTACTGACTGAGCTTGATTCTTTGGGTTTCGTGTCCTCAATAAACACCCATGTTAGATAGGGCTAGTTGGGCTTCATTGAGATTATTAGTGAAGATGGAAACAGGAGATTGTTAGTAGGGATTATGTGTAATTCGGGAGACAGCAGAATTTGTCCAGAACAAACATCTGCTTTCCAGGAACAGGAAGGAGTATCTCTCTTCTAAACCTAGGAATACTAACATAGCTATATCCTCTTCTAAACCTAGCAATACTAACTTAACTATATCCTCTTCTAAATTTAGGAATACATCTCACTATGTCTTCTTATTAAGGTAGGAATACAACTAGGTTTCCGTTGACCCACGTTTAATAGACAAAAGAAATGTTGCAAAAAACCTTTTCGGAGAACTGTTCCAAATGTGGAATGAAGGTTTGACAGATTTGATAGTTATTTTGTTCAGGCTTCTTGCTAGTCATGATATTATAGGCACATGGGAAGTATTAGAATACAACAAACATGAGTCAATAATTGCCTTATTTTGTCTTTTGAGGCCTGAGTGGTCTACCTGAGAGGTCTACCTGAGAGGTCTACCTGAGAGGCCTACCTGAGAGGCCTACCTGAGAGGCCTACCTGAGAGGCCTACCTGAGAGGCCTACCTGAGAGGCCTACCTGAGAGGCCTACCTGAGAGGCCTACCTGAGAGGTGAATCAGACTGGTGGGCAAGGCATATATGCTTTCCTCCCTGCTACCGTGCAGCTTGGCTGAATGGATAATGGACTCCCTTCAGATATTTATTTCTGGTTAACAATCTAGTCCTATGTTTGTTGTGTACCAGTTGAATCATATGGCGGACCAGAACTGCAAAAAAAAAAAAAAAGAAATGAACACATTTATACATAAAATGTAATGTAAAAGCTATTAATCCATTGATACATATGCAATATATACATACATATTAGTGACACATTTGTAAAACGTGACACGAATAAGTACTTAACTAGTTATTTGTTTCGGTTTTATTTATTTGACTATTTATTTATTTCCTTAATCATTCATTCCCCTATTTTATATATAAATATATTTCCATATTTGTCTTTTTCTGTATTTATTTCCGAATTTCCAGGTCCTTAAGCTACTAAAGGGGCAGGACTTAATGTTCACCCATTGCAATCAAGCCCAGAGAGGGAGATCAGACTGTAGATGGTGAGGGCTATTTTGTATATATCCTTGTATATATATATCTGTGTAGATTTACATTTATCTGCATACATATTTATTGATTAACACATTTTTATGTATACATTTATTGAGTCCGTTATTACATTTTTTTGGCAGTTCTGGTCCTCAGTTCTGGTCTTCAATAGAATCAGGATCCTTTGGAGTTAAGGGAAATTAACTACACGTACTATATGCAGACATGGATCTGGTGTTTTACGATGCACCTCATGTGCATGGTGTCGTGTGGGTCAGTTGGCAGAACATTTCAAAGCCAGGGTTCTGAGTTTACTTGCAAATAAAAAAAGAACAAAAATATGAGAACTCACTTTGTGATTCACTCTGGATGAGCGAGGTTCTGCAAAATGACTAACGTGGGGAAAAAGTATAAATAATCAAAGTAAATATAATCTCTCTGGTAAATTTGTCCCTAAGCTTTTCTGAAACTCTTAATTACTACATTGACGATGTAGTAAAGCTGTTCAGCAGACCCCCACAGAAACAGCCGTCTCACTGCAGCTCCAGTGGCGTCCCCAGACGGGGCTCACCTGGACAGGGGCGAGCGGGACGGAGGCCTGCCCCTCCTGGCCCTTCCACGGGGTGTGAGAAGGCTGAAGGCCCGCGACCCCTGGGCTCCTTGACCTCTTTTTTCCATGAACTCTGACCCCACCACTTGACCTCTGTGACCCCTCTGCTGCTGCCCACCTCCCCTTCTGGGGCTGCGGACAGAGAGGAGAGGGACAGGAGAGGATGACGCTGCCCAGTAATGCTGATCAGTGTAATGATTTCTTTGGAAGTTCTACCAAGAGAGGGACAGTCTGCACAGGAGATATGGAGTAGCTTGTCCTTAGTTGCGTGGGCTGGTCCATGTGAAGGAACATTTGTAGACAGACCCATAACGTACAATAAGATATAACTTACTGGGTGTTAGATTGGAGGTTTATTGCTGTGGGAGGGGTAGTTAGTGGTCAGAATCTGTAGTCTATCGTACATACATGTTTACACACTAGTGTCAATGCAATATTATTAAACTATTGTAAGCGTTTCCAAAATTATTTGACTTTAAGAAAATAAACACCCAAACATTAAGTGTTGGGTGCCATTTTTCTTGAAGGATACACAACAATTGGTTCCTTGACCAAGCTCTATGTTGACTTGTGTTGTTTTAAAGGAAAATGAGCGTGTTAAGATAACAGAGATTCAGACATAAGAAATAGGAACAAGAAATTGTGTTAGAGAGAGGACAGTGAGACAACTGACTAATTACAAGGCCATCGCTACGGGGCAGCGTTCAGGTGTCAATCACAATTTATGAAATATATACTCTTCAAACGCTAGCTCCTCCTCTATCAATAAGCATAAAAGAATAATGGGCCCTTAGAAATGTTGCTGAACTGTCAAACTGTATGCTAGTGTCATAGAAATGCATCATCACCCCATACACAGTGGACAGCTGGCAGGGAACAGGAGGAAGGACATGACAAATAAAATAGTTCTAAATTAATATAGATTATTATTTCTTTTTTACAGGACAGCCTTCCTTTGCCACGTCTGTCTCTTTTCCCCCTCTCCTCGAGCAACTGCCCTCCATGTGAACCAGGGAGGGCAGTGGGTTGACCACAAAGTAGCTACACCAGAGCCAGTAGTGAACTAGCAAGAGACATCAGAAAATGTGTACACAGATGACTGCTCCTGGCTTTTTGTCTGCTTCCTACTGAAAGACCAATTGTGCCTCTGAGTACAATAATTCAACTCCAATGTATTCTACAGTTGGTGGGAAAGCAACACCTGGCCTCCAGGGAATTATTTGATCCAATACTGCATTAGGACTCACCCAGCATAACATTTCGCAACAAAACAAGTCCAGGCACTCCTGTCCAGTTCTTAAGACTGGTGTCCAGTGACCACAACTAATGTCTGAAGTGTAAGAGGGATGTGGCGCTAGATATGTCGCCATGACAACTGACGCTACCCCATAAACGTACCTGGCAGATTTGGAGCCTCGGCTGGGCGGCATTATGAAGTTGGGGCCGGGCTGAGCGAAGGCTGCGACCGTGCTGTTGCTCCCGGAGCTGTGCTGCAGGCTGGACGCCTTTGAGGAGAGCGAGCTGATGTCGCCCAGGTCACCGGAGGTCATGGAGCTACCGGTTCGACATGGAGAGATGTCACTGTCCAGCACGCGGCAGTCCACCACAGGCTCTTCCGATTCCTGAGGAAAATCAAATCAAATGGGTTTCATAAAGCACCTCTTTACATCACCCAGTGGTCACAACTTCTCACACAAAAACACCACAGCTTAAACCCCTAAAAACCGATCTGATGCCGGATCACAGAGTGAACATCAACCCTCCGCATGCAGACACACATCGACAGGGAGGTGAACTGACGCACCGCTAGCGACAGTAAGAGCCTAGGAGTAACACGCTATCCCACCTCGGTGACCTTGCGATCCACCTCTCTCCCGTCCTCGTAGTAAACGTCTGTGATGATGCGCGTGACCGTTGTCCGCACTTCCTGGATGGTCCGCACGTGTCTGTGGTGGGCGGGGACAGAGGCTGGCCTAGTGGGTGGGGTCTCTGGTACGCCCTGTCACACACAAGCGGGCCAAGTCAACCTGTGAGCCTCAGGAAGTCTTGTTTGCCTACACTAACCAAAGGCAACCAATAGGGGCCATGGTTTATTTGTAAGAAAGACAGAAGGTGTAGTAAGTAAATGCCCTCACCCTGGCTGCTGGAGATCTTGGGCCAGCGCCATCAAAACTGGTCTGCTGAGACACCCCTCTCTGGAGGCCAAGAAAGAGAAACACATTAGTTAAGAAACGTGCAAGAAAGACAAGACAAGAAAATCAGAGAGACCGAGATAAATGGATTTCCTAGAAATTAGATCAATGATCTGTTTAGCTAAATGCCTACCTTGCTGGGTGAACCGGGAGAGATGATATTGTCAAAGCTTGTCTGCTGAGACACAGCTCTCTGTCGGAAAGAAGAGGCTTTGGTGTAGGAGGGTGGTTCTGGGGGCCCACACGGCCCACTCACCCCAGCCGTTGCCACTGTCAGTGGGGTGGACACTGCCGGATGACCCAGGGTGGTTGATTCAGGTGAAGGCTCTTTTTCTCGAAGCCCCACGGGTAACATACTCGTCACTCGCTGACAGGGGGGGGAGGATGGCTCAGACTGACTGTTGGGGAGGCTGCTGCATCCCACAGGGGGAGAGGAGAGCTTTTTTTTTGGAAAGCTCCTCTGTTGTGGTGAGCTGAACAGTTCATCTCTGTGAAAGTAGAGGGAGGATCACTGACTGTTATGCCATCAAGAGAGTAAATATCTGCAATGCATCACCCAGACTCCATACACTATAAAGTGTGTTGATGCCTATAAAACATCAGGTTGTGCTCATTTCATGGCCAGAGACAGACAGGTTAAAACTAGCGCAGTGGTGTTGACACCTTGAAAAAGACCTTGCTGTAACGTTGACAGGATAAAACCAGATTCACTGCAGGGGCATGAATGGTACCCAAAATAGCTGCAAAGTAGGTCTGTCACCATCTTTCAAGGACCTATTTCCAGGACTCTAGAGATATGCCACATCAGAGGGAGGGCTATATTTATGTGTCAAGGTCAAATGGACAAAGACACCTTCAGACTGGAGCAAAACACTGATGTCCCTTGTTGATACCAATCGGATATCCTTTTTCAAACATTATTTCTCCTACGTAGCCACTTGATACACAACTAGGCTCATTGTGGCCAACAGGAGGAGCTATTACACTTGAAATCAACAGGCTATGCCTCAGGTTGACACCAAATATTCAGAGGCAAACATGAACGTCTTTGATCATCAATATTGACTTGAGGTATGTAGACTGCGGTCCCAATGTTAACTAACAGACACACATTTCAGTTTATTGTGTCACAACAGCACATTGTGCTACACCGCGCCGTAATGAACACGACCCAGGTCATCGGGCCATGCACCTATGGTTTACCTGACAGGGCTTCCAGGGCTGCCGGGCTGGACATCCACATCCTCAACCCCCTGTTTGTGGGCCTCTCTCACCCTGCTGAACACAGAGCTGGCCAGGGAACTGGGGAGTGAAGGGAACAGTGGCACTGGTCAGGCAGCAAGCCGAGATGCATTCAACAAACAACAGCACTGTTCATTTTCTTTAAAAGAAGAATAGTGTGTTAATACTTCAACCGAAACCGCTGACAGGGTGAAACGATATGTTTAACCCACAGTTCGTGGGTTAGAATCAAAACTAATCCAAGAAAAAGTTATAATGCCTGATTTGAGCACATAAAAATAAAATTAAGGCCAATATGCAATACCTGTTTTCTAAAAGAGGTAGGAGGGACATTCCACCTTAGACGGTGCAGAAAGCCTTTATTTGTATCCACGTACATATCAGCGAATACCTCAGCGAATACCTCCGCGAATACCTCCGCGAATACCTCAGCGAATACCTCAGCGAATACCTCAGCGAATACCTCAGCGAATACCTCAGCGAATACCTCAGCGAATACCTCAGCGAATACATACAGACCTCCACTGCACTGCTCAGTTCTCCAGCCCCAGTGGGGTAATAATAAGGGCCTGCTTGAAGGCATCGGAGACAAAGTTGTAGTCTTTTTTTGCGTTTTCATGTTGCCACGGAGACACTCATGCTGGAGTGATATTGGCGTGGACGTGTCGGTGTGTTTTAAGTGTTAGCTGCTGTGTAGTTCTCAACACCTCTACTGGAAAGCAAAAATGCTCAAAACAAACATTTGTGGGGAGCTCTTTCTTTCAGTTATCGTTATGCACAAAAAACAAGTACTACATTAAAACCTTAGAATTTATTTTTAAAACATGCAAATGTATAATTAAACGAAGACTGTAACATTAAGATAAACTATATGGCCAAAATGATGTGGACACCCCTACTTATTATTGTGTTTTAGCCACACCAACTGCTGACAAGTACATCAAATCCAGTACACAGCCATACAATCGCCATACATAAACACTGGCAGTACAATGGGTCATACTGTACAGCTCAGTGACTTTAAACGTGGTAATATCATAAGACGCCACCTTCGTCACTTTGAAAAATATCTGCCCTACTAGATCGCCCTGGTCAGCTGTAAGTGTGTTTTGGGAAGTGGAAGCATCTAGGAGCAAAAACAATCCATCCACAAAGTGGTAAACCACGCATGGGCATAAATACCCACAGAGACACCAAAATCTTTTGGAAAGCATTCCCAGATGTGTGGCAGCTCTTATAGCTGCAGGGGGGGGGGGGCAACTCCATATGAATGCCAATGGTTTTGGAATGGAATGTCCAACATGATCATTTAGATGTGATGGTCAGGTGTCCACATATTTTTGGTCATACAGTGTATCATTTTATTCCCTAAAACTGAACAAGGCTCAGTCCTTCAAGGAACAGATTTGGGAAGGAACAGACATCCCACAGTGAAACTAAATCATGATAATTGGTTAAAGGAATCCATTTGGGAAACCACTCAAATCCCAGAGAAAGAAAGTCAGCCTGCTTTACATAGAAACCGAAGCAGGTTACCTGGTTACAGCCTTGGCAACGGTGGTAACCTTGGAGACGGAGCCTTCCTCCGCTGACAGTTGAGGTTCTGGATGAAAAGGAAAACTATTTTTTTTGACGGAACAAAATAATTCAGACTGAAACGTATATTATGTAAAGGCGTAAGATGAGAGGGTGAAACATTTCTACAGTTAAAAATAACATATCTATTGAAACTCAGACAAAATGTTGACATAGGTCAGTGATACCGAGACATCCTTGTTACAGTGGTAATAGCCATATCTATAAGCAAGCATAAGAATACAGCACCTAAATCATTACACTGGTAACAGTTTCAGAAGCTTTCATAGAAGTCCCATAACTAACAGAGGTCGCCAGTTCACAAAAGGCTTATGACAGCTCTTACTCTGAAGGCTGAAGCACTCAGAGCTGCCCTCCTCCACAGGGGTCACCAACTTCATTCGCAAACTCAGTTTCCCATCAGCCCCTTCGGGTGTGTCCTCACCGCTCTCCCCTGCCGTGATGTCACTGGTTGCCATCACAGTCTCAGTGGAAACATCACTTACTGCCGCAGACTTCTCAGAGAAGGAAGTCATCTCTGAGGAAAACAAGAGCAGCCAAAAAGAAAGAAGGATGGCATTAGGCTCTGTGACTAGATCAGGCCAGTGGGAGAACCAGGGTTTGTTTGTGTAGAGGAGTAGGTGGGTGTAGAAAGGTAGGAGGAGAAGCGTGTGTGTGTGTCTGCATATGTTGAGATCGGTATGAGGGATAGTGTGTGACAATGTTTAGGGATGGCTAGAATAATTTCCATTAGATCCCATGGAATGTCACTATAAAGACAACTAATTGATAATACTCCTTGATAGGGAAAAACCCACCAATCGGAGTGCTGTGTCTTGGCGTCTGCTTCAATTGGCTGATCAGAGGAGGAGTGGCACTTACAGCTGGGCCAATATGCTCACCTTCTTTGGGGAGAGTGAAGTGGAATGGTATCTCTGCAAAGCACAAATATTATGGCAAACAAATTACAATGTCTGTATAGACCAAATTGGATTCAAGCCACAGACAGTGATACCCAGGCTTATGCGTTCCTTGTAGCACCATGAATTTCCCTGACAGGACAATACAGTTTAAAAGAGTTGGCAGAGTGCCACTAGTCTTTCTCCAGCCCATTTCCTTCATGGTCCACAGGTCAGAAGGCCGGAATATTGGCCGGATAAAAAACATTGGATGAAATCTATGCAGTCTTTTTGGTTGAGTGGCCAGTAATGCAAGCACCCTGGTCAACGCACAAAAAGTACAGATTTGTAATCGTCTTTCCTTGACTCCTCAAAATAGACTGGAGAAGGTCTAAAGGCAAAAGGCTTCCACCCCTCTTTTGTTTTCATCTAATATGTTTTGAGGAGAGAAAGGAGAGAGGTCACAAGAATTAAGGAAATCATTTTCCCAATATCTCCAGTCATCTGGGTGTCTCACCTCCAGAGCTGTCATTGAGGCTCTTGTCATGGAGCCCCTCAATTTCCTTAGACACTCCCTTCTCAGCATGAGACAGTCTGATTGGTACAGGCTGTGTGTCCTTCAGCTGAGAACCTGTGCCATTCGACGACATCAAAAACTTGCTTCCAATTGGCTGAGACTCGCCCTTCTTGAATGGTGACATAACCTCCTTCTCCAGGAGCTGCGAGCTCCTCTCGCTCTCATCCAGCACGATGATGCTGCCGCAGCTCACCTCCTGCTCCCCACCTCCCTCGTTCCTGGAGTGAGCGTGAGGGAACTTCTGTTTTTCCTCTTCATGGCCTTCTTCCTCCATGGGCTCAGGAGAGAGCACCTGGCTCTGAGAGAGATCCAGATACAGGCTTGCACCATCAGCTCCTGATCTGCTCTCCTGCTGATTCTCTCCTTCCTCCTCCATCTTTTCCTCCACTTCCACTTTATCTTCCCCGTTTTTCTCCTTCTGGCTGTTGTTAGCAGTGTCTCCATGCTCCTGTGACAAAGACTGACAGGACTTAGCTGGGCTCCTCATTCCCCCTGCATCATCTCTCCCTCCAATACCCTCTGTTTGAGAGTCTACACAAACCACTGGACTCTCAGAGGAACCTTTCCCCAAACCCCCATGAGACTTCAGTGAAAAAACAGATTGAGACTGGGAGGCCAAACTACAGGGGGCGCTGTTTGAGGAGGACGGTGTCTCCTGCACACAGCTGCTAGGGGTTGATATGTCTATAGTTTCAAGATTCTGTTGAGAGGAAGGAGTTGTGGGACGGGACGGGGAAGCGGCGTTGGCCACCTGATTCTGAGAACGATCAGTTTTGGTCACATTAATACTGTCGTCACCTACATTCACATTGTGTACATTCAATTTTGTCTGTTTCTGTGTGTCAGACTCACGCAAAGAATTACATTCCACTCTACAGGGATGTTCAACGGTCGTATTCTTCAGATCAGGCACATGAAGAGCAGCAGTGTTCTGGGGGTCAGAGCGGACCCCATTACTTCCATTCCTCTGAGTATTCTGTGACATCACAGAGTCACTGGTGTCCATGCCCAGAGTCCCCTCCAGACCTTCTATCTGTGTTGCCTGGCTGTCCCCCTCAACATCCTTCCCCCCATCCTGCCCTGGGGACTCTTGGGCCAGACAGTAGTTCTGTGTATTCAGTGACAGCTCCAGTTGGAAGGACTCTGTCACAGAGTGATCAGAGCGGGTTGAGGTTGGAGCTTTGGCTGGGGAGACAGCCTTAGGTGAGCTTGAATCCAGCGCTGTGGGTGGAGATGATGTCACTTCCTTACTGTGCACCACTTGAGGTGCTGTGATGCTGCTTTCCACCTCTTGGCTCTGGGTTGGGACAAACATATCCTTTGGGAAATCAAAAAGAGGAAACTAAATTGATACAAAAGCAGTAGGATGTAACCTGATGGAATACTCAGCATTATTGGTCAGCGCAATGTAACATAAGGTAAATTCATACCAGATGACAAGCAGAAATAGGCTTATCTCCCTAGCATTTAAAGCATTCAACATTTTCACAATTCCAAATACTACAAGACTTTCAACTGTTTGTAAATCTAAACTGTTTAGGATTTGAGATGCAGATACTGGAAATGGAATGCAGCCATTGTGTTCCATCTACTTGATAGATGGATTCAGTGTTTTTTTCTGAAGCGATACATACATGAGAGAGCTCCGGCTGGGTGGGCAGAGACAGGCTCCTGTCCAACACAGAACCAGAGGAACTTTGGGATACTGGGGTGGAGGCTAAGGGTAGTGGCTTAGGAGCTGGATCCATGTCCATTGGCTCCTCCACTTTGCCGTCTGACTGGTCCTCTGGAGGCAGAGAAGTGTCCATTGGTTCATCAGCACCTGCAAGGTTAATAGAATGGTCCAGTTTAGTTCGATTTTTAATTATCGACTCCAAAATGGCAAAACATTTTAACTGTATGAAAAAATATTTAGTTACCCTGTTCATTTTCTTGACCTGTCGGTGAATTGGGGACAATAGAAGGGGTGTGACTTGAATTGTCCTGGGTGGCGGCAACAAAGTCAACAGAGTTCCTATAGGAAGAGAAGAGGAAAATGCAACCTTTATCAGGACAACACAAAACTGTTTAAGAAAAGAATATGGATCCTTGGTACCCAGTTGTCCAAGTAACCACAACCCAGGTTTACCCAAACAAGAGGAACAATTCAGTGGGGGGTGGTAGTCTAGTGTTGAGGCAAGGTTGTGGTGGTCTTACTGAGAGAGGCTCTCCTGCACCAGGGTGCCCTGCCCAGAAAGGTGCAGCAGATGTAGGGTGTGGGCAGGGGTCAGAGTGGGCACACCTTGTTTCTCTGGCTCTGACACAGTACTGTCCACTCCTGTGCCTACAGAAACGAGTGACAGAGAATGAAAGCGAAAGAGAGAGTCAAGTCAAGTAAGATATGCCCATTTTGTGATGAACAATTTACACCAACTGTTGACAACAGTTATGAACAGTCGTCAGTAGTACATATTCTACTTGTTTATTATGAACTCAAGCTATTTTAGACATTGAACATTTCATGTGCGGATTGACTGGAGCAAAGCACCCGTCCTGTCAGCATCGAAGAGGTCCTCCTGAGAGGAGAGCAGCTCAGAGTCATCCCTGTTGGGATCCTGGTTCTCTGAGGCGTGTATGCCCTGTGAATGGAGCAAAGCCTGGACGTTCAGTTCCCGGCCTGCTTGATCCAGTGTCTCCAATGAGCTGCTAGAGCTCACTTCTGACCTGAGGGAAAAACCAGACACTTCAATAAAACAAATGCATGATTTGAATGTTAGACATTCAAAACCTAGCCAATTAATGGACATGCATGGTAAACTATAAAATGCTACCAGAGTTAAATTTGTGCAAAAGGGGGTTAAGAAGTCAATATGACATTGAGAAATAGCTATGACTTGTTTCTATGACTTATGAATCCAGTGCCAGCATTACAAATGCCTATTAAAGTCCAACTTGCAAGACTTTTCCAAGTGACAAGTAAAAAGGATGCCCTTCTTGTAGCTTGGCTCCCAAACCCATGCAGTTCATAGAGGATTAATGACAAAAAACATGTTGTATCCTGTTCAAAACAACAAACTTTCACCTCTTAATTTTGCTGTCCTCATTCCCTGAAGGCATCCTTATCATGTTCTTCTGTTCGGCTGGTGAAAACAAAACAGCCAAGTCAACTAAATGTTTTTGACATTCCGTAGTGTCAAAAACAAGGCCAAATTATTAAATTATAGAGTGCCTATTTTAGGAGAGACCACTTAAAGTTTTACAGTTCACCCAGCCAATGTGTTTTAAGTCATTAACACCAAATGAGGTATTTCAGTTATGGGCAACTGAGTTTACATCCCTTGTGGCAACTAACCTTTGCCACTATTGATTCAATAGCATTGTAACAGAGATGTTCATACTTATTTAAAATGTATTGTCTTGTGAGAGTTCTCACAAAAACAAGCATAGCTCCATGAAAGTTCAACTGAGAATTTAGTCCATACATACCATTTTATTTCTTTCAAAAAGTTTTTATTTTTATTTTACATTTTAGGATGATACATTTCATCACCATCATGTATTTTCAACCAAACACAGAAAATGAATGAAATCACATTTCTTCCTGGACATGATTAAGGAGCCGCTCTTTGTTTCATCACGTTTTAAAATATTTTCCACGTGGTAAACATATACTTTGACTCTGGTGAAGTAAAGATAGTTGTATAGTATGGTTACCAGGCTTGTTGTGTCTCTTGGCGTCTGTCTGGGTTATATTAGCCCCCTCCTCTTCCTGACTGTTCCCCACCGCTTCACCGAGACCCTGACTCTCAGAAAGCTCCAGAAAACCAAACTGAGACTCTCCTGAACACACACAGACAGTTAGTAATGAAGAACATGTGCCTTGGCCTACAAACAATGTATCCAACAAGGTGGAAAAATCTTACAAAGCTACTGAATATTCTGACTGATATTATATTTTTTTCTGTGTAAAAAACCTTGCTTGTACCTTCAGTGGAGGCACAATGTGTAGTGGAGTCCGCCCCAGACTCCACAGCCACGTCTCCTGTACCACACCTAATAGTTACAAGTATGAAGATATCAACATAAAGCCAAATATTGTTGAATTCTAAACCAACTATCAGCCTGTCCCCTAAAGCATTGATACCCCAGTAGACTGGAAATGACTGGATATACACTGATAAACATAACTTAAAGGCACAAGTTAATTGTGCCTGGAGATTTTTTCTGGATGATTACCTTTTCGTACCGGGGATCGAACAAACGTCTAGGACTTGACTTTCCTCTTGGTTGACTAGAGAAAAGAAATCCAATGGGTTTGAGACTGAGAAAGAATCCAGCATCCGTCTCCAGGAGACAAATGCTATTAACTATTTTCAACGATATTAGTGAAACGTGTTATCAATAGAGTATGTTATGCAAATGTTATTACACTGATAATGGGTGCAATGGGTTGAAAACCGTCTTGAGGTTGTACACTTAACGAGAGTGCATACCACTAAACCAAAGCAGTCTGTTGCTAGTGCACCCAAAGCAATTATTCAGGTCCCATGGCAGGTGGGGGCGGAGGGAAATTTGAAACGAACCTGGCATGTTGTGGTTGCTTTTCTGGATCCTCTCTGATTGGCTGTCAGTCTCAGAGCATCTTCCTCCAGTCGGAGAGGAAATCAGCTCCTGTAGAAAAAAAACGTAAGGATTCAGTGGCGTTGTTCACATAGTAACCCCCCCCCCCCCAGTAGAAAAATTTAATTGACATGACAGGATTGGTCAAATCAGACAACATACCCAGATAGGAGAAAGAGATAAAAAAAATAACTCTCTTCACCCCTGTGTAAACAGTAGTAAGATATTACTGTCTCTGAAAAGAACTAAATAGCTTTGTTTTGCATGATGTACTATTGTACTTGCCCTTTGAGTTGCTGGTTTAAGCCCTGCTCTGGTTGTCCTTCCTCGATGGCTAGTCGCCCCACTGTCACTCTGTGTTATGTCAATCACAGAAACTATGTTTGTATAAAATTCGCAATCAAGTCAACATCAAGTTACATTACTGCAAGCAGGGCAAAGTATTTTTCATCTTGTATACAGGGCAGAGTCATTAATCCTGGTCCTACAAATATGAATCTGTGCATCTTTCCCTCTCTGGTGTCCTTTCAGGTCATTTTTAATGGGCATAAGAATAATCCTACTCTTTCACAATTGATGCTAGTTTACAATGGTATTTATATTATTGCCATATCTATAATATTGAATACCACTACCAATATTGCTGCGTATTTACAGTACTCTTTTTAATCTGCTGCTAGTGTACAGTGTTATGTATATTATAAATGTATCTTGTTGCTATATTGTTGCTCTGTTTGTTGTACTTCTTAATTCTCACTGCGTAGTTGTAGTGTGCTATGCCATCATTCATAATGTTAATACACTCATATGCATCTATAAAATTCAATAATTCTACCATTGCTGCTGCTGCAGCCAACCAACCACCCTTGTTGAATTGCGTAGGGGTTAGAGACACGGACTGGCATGCAGGCGACCGGTGTTCAAGTAACGCCTCTGTTTACATCGATTCAAGCAATGTCCCTGACACCTCAGACAAAACAAATTATGCATTAGGATTTATTCAGGATAGACAAAACTTTGCTGTCTACAGCCTTCAGTAGCTACGTTATAGTAAGCCTAAAATAAAACAATTTACAGCTATATTTCAAAGTACACATCCATGCATGCTTTTTGAGGTAATATAGATCACAACCCCTAACGAAGGTACACTGACTGCCAGCAAGCCCTGTGGTCTTGTGGAAACATCCCTGACCTCCACAACGTTAACCCCAGTTCAATTCCCCTTTTAGACATTCCAATTTTTGTCTCTCAGAAATATTTATCCACTTAGTACTTTTCAACTGTCGCACAACAAAATATCTACTCTGTAATACCATGAATGTCATATATTTAAGAGAATAATTGTATACGTGACCCTTTTATAGGTATTTTGTAAATTACTTAAATTCCTCTAGTCTTTTGTTTAAATACTTGATGGTTTTCAATTATAATTTGAGTTAACACTGCAACTGCTAGTGAAGACGTCTGCTTCAAGCTAGCGAGTGGCACCAAGTTATTGTCCCACATACACAACAGCATGGTTATTAAACGTTTCGGCTTCAATGTTGGTCCATGCAAACATACTTAATATGGGAGAAAATATACCTCAAACGTTGAGAAACATTGCCTAACTAGCTATGGCAAAAGCCACTACATTAATTGAGTCATTAAACGAATAGCCTAGTTCAATGTTTTGACACAGGCTCACCATCAAATTGGTAATAAAATTAACTTAAACTGAACTTAAACTAGATTTGTATTCATTTTAATAGCACATTATGGAGGCTATGATCTCTATTTTAAAGTGAGATTATCTACACTGTTCATACCACATTTTGCAAATCATAACCTTAATTGTAATATTTCTCAAATGGTGCAGCCCTATAAGTGTACACCTTAGTCCAGTTAATAAACGTTCTGATTTCCAAGTCATTTTTGCTAAATGTAATGGTCGTATTATATCCAAAGTTACATTTGGAGATAATACAGAGCTAGGCAGTGTACTAGCGGCCCGTATGGTCTTGTGGGAACATGACTGACCTTCAATATATTGAACTCAGTTCGACTCTCCTCTCAACCGTTCCAGAGATATTTATCCACTCAGTACTTTTCAGCCATCGCACAACATTATATCCACTCCTAAATACCATACATTAAAAATAATAATTGTATTACTTGACCCTTTTATATCTGCATTGTTTTCTAAAGAAACGAACCAGCCATGGAGTGATTGAATCCATTGTTTTCATTATAGGTACTGTATAGCTATTAGCTGGACATCTACAGGAATCTTTGTCCACATAATTTCAGCTAAAATGGAATGACTGAGGTAAAAGTTGCACTCCCTCTGTTTAAATAGCGTATTGGTTAAAGACACATAAAACACCTTGGATCGAAACCAGCCAGAGATAACAGCCCTTCTAATCACCGACCGGCTGAACTAGGCTAGTGTACTGCTAGGGAACATTGTTATGTATATTGTTGCTTTATTTTTTTTGTCTGGCTATATTGTTGCTTATTCTTAACTCTCACTACGTAGTTGTCGGGTGCCATGTCACAAGAATTCCACTGTGCAGAATGACGCATTCCATCCGTGCATTTGACAAATAAACCTTGAAACTCTATCTGATATACTAAGCCAATCCCTCGGCCCGGAGACCTAGCTACATGTGTATGGCACAGGAGGTGACCCATTACTGTTCGCTACCCCCTTAACCATAGTCGCTTATTCAAGCACATCTCCTGGATCAACACACCGTGCTACCTACCAGTACAGGGCTGTGGGAGGTGGCCGGCTGCAGGCTGGACAGGCGGCGGGCGAGCAGGGCGCGGTAGCTGCTGTCTGGATCGTCCTCCAATGCCGCACTGTCAGGCTGAGAGTCCTCCACAATAAGGCATGGGTTGTCGGACTGGGGCAGACTCGAATCCAGGGCACTTCCGCCAGGATCCATCGTGGGCTAGGGCATGCAAGGACAGCACAGCACAGCAGGTAGCGTAGCAGCGCTAAAAAGGCAAATATAGCGGATATTGCTATAGATTTGCTAGAGCTGATCAAGAACGACTAAATCCGTTTTGAGCAATGAACTTCCAGCGCTCTACCGATACATAGATCGCAAACTAGCTAGGTAGAAGACCACAATAGAATTTGCAAGAAGCTACAGTACAATTTTGTCAATGGTCTAGCTAAGTTACACTGGGTTGGCTACCGGCCACGTGAACTGAAAGCACAGCAAATGATTGTGATCTAACTACAGGTAGCTAATCCATGAATGCATGACCATCTTATTAGAAACTGTATATTGCTAAAAACAATATAAAATAATTGGCTAGCTAACTGTCGCTACGATTTCAACAACCATTCAAGGTAGATAGCTACCTTGTATGTTTTTGGTGATGAATGACAATTTTCGAAGCCCCTCCCCCATTCTCACAACATCCACAGTCTTAAACCCCGACTATTATTATTTATCTTTTAATTTATCTTAAGAAAACATCAAACTCAATGCTAACATAACACTTAAGACTAAATATTCAAACCAAAAGAACATTTCAGTAATACATTTTACGATTCTGACAGTTTTGTAGGAATAGGCGGGGTTTATGACTTACGGAAGACGAACTTTGTGCAGGAAACTACAAACAAAGAGGAATGTGATTGGTTTAGGACATCTCAGGTTCTCTGTTTTTAAGGTTAGAAAAGTATAGAACCTAATGAAACTTTTTGTATATAGGATCAATCAATCAAATTTATTTTATAAAGCCCTTTTTACATCAGAAGTTATCACAAAGTGCTTTTACAAAACATCCGGCCTTAAACCCCAAGGAGCAAACAACAGTAATGTTGAATTTCAGTGGCTAGGAAAAACTAGAAGGACAAAATATAGGAAGAAACTTTCCCAGGCTCAGAGGGGGTGACCTGGCTGTGCCGGGTGAACATATTAAGAGTCCAAATAATAATAATAATTAATAAATGCATAAGTGCAGGATTGCACCAGGAAGTCCAAAGCCCCATATCTACGGGATGCTCCACTTGTTGCAGGAATTATGTAGAAAGGATTTTATGGCTTTATGGGAATAGGGGCACATTGTAGTTGATAACAATTCAAATTAACATTATTTTGGCATGTTAAATAAATTACTTAATGTTTCAACTCTCCAGTTGGCTACACTGTTATTTCAGATGAACTGATAGCATACACAATCATTCATCCTGTTATACTCTATGGCTGCAATTTGCCAGGGACCTAACTACAATATTATCTCAGTACCCAAGAGCCGATATGCATTGTTGTTCATTCAATTCATAATACGGTATATTGCGCTTCGATACAGCATTTTAATGAGATATGATGTTTGAAACTTTGCGTGAGTCATTACAAAATGTCATTACATAGTTTCTACTTCGCACACTCTCCCTTGGCCAGCCTAACAGCTCTAGGTCATCTGCTATAATGTTCATAGAGGTGGAAGAACACATAGAAAGGGATATGAAACTATAACTTCAAACAGAAACTCGCCAGTTCAGAGTCCTTGGTCCTCGCTTGTGGACTCTTCTCTTTGGCTCACCCTACAAGTTTTCAATGGAATTTAGGCCAGGGGACTGTAATGGCCGTTGCAGATTTACCACCACACTTTACAGTGGAGATATTTTCTGTTTGACCATTGCTCTTTTTACATCAAACCCACCTCTGGTGTCTGTTGTGAATAAGTTGCCTTACATTAATTACTGCCCTAATAGTGGAGATGGGTATTTTCAGATCTGTAGCTATTTTTTATAGCCACTGTCGGATTTGTGAAGGTCAGCAACCTATTATCTTTAATGTTCCCTGGCCCTGATGAATCATTCCCATGTTGATGAATGACTAATCAAGTATAGCTTGACCATGACTATTCCTTGAGCCTAAACCCAGTTCAGACAAACAAAAAACAAAACGTCAGTGCTGTTACAGGACAATAACAAATATATGCAATGACATGAGTGAGGACACTTGAGATGCTGACCTCAGGGACACTGACGTGACTAAAGGAATGGAAACAGATGCTACTGACTGCAACACTAATGAAGGCACAGACACAAATGCTAATGTTAGTGACACTGCAGAAGACCTTAAATGCTTTGCAGAACAGCCTTTAAAAAGTTCAAATGTGATGCCATGCACATCCAAGCTGTCAATTTAAGGGCTGAGAGAGACTTTTACAAACAGAAGGCCTCTCAACTTTTTCTTTCGGTTGACAACTTCACAGGTAAAAGCAATGAAACACAGAGTGATTGTGCCAAGTGAGAGGAAACCAAATAGTATGAATTGGTAGTATCATTGAGCCATATCCTGTGAAGGTTAAGAAGCCATGTGACCTGTGAGCGTTGAGAAGCCATGTGACCTGTGAGGATTGAGGAGCCATGTGACCTGTGAGGATTGAGGAGCCATGTGACCTGTGAGGATTGAGGAGCCATGTGACCTGAGAGGGTTGAGGAGCCCTGTAACCTGTGAGGATTGAGGAGCCATGTGACCTGTGAGGGTTGAGGAGTCAAGTCCAGTGAAGGTTGAGAAAGAACATCCTAGCTGATGATGATCAAATGTTGATTAAAGAAGAGGAACCCAAGGATTAAAGAAGAGGAACCCAAGGTTTGTAGCATCTTGGCTAGTCAGGACAAAGTGGCCAATGACTCCCCAGACAAACCAAGCAGAACAGCCTTATGAAAGCTGCAATGTCTATTAGCTCCGGATAAAACCAATCCACACAGTCAACACAACCAACAATGCTCTGTGAAGGTTGAGGAGCACTATCATTAAATGTTTATTAAATAAGTGAAACAACGAGCCAAGCAACCTGAGGTGTTATGACAAAGTGACCATTGTTTCTTAAGCTGCCTCATTTCCTTTGGTGCTGACAGAATCGGTTCCCCACAACAGAACAGCATCGGAAATATTTCACACGCATTAGGGCCCAGAAAATTTTTCATTAACCTCCCACCAAATCTTTAATCAGCTTGCTGTTTTTTTTGTTTCGGCATAATCACATCAGTAGGATCAGATGTTGGCAGGTACACTGCAAGTAAAAAAAGTAAAGCAATTCAGTATATAGTACTGATATCTGCACAGGCATAGGCCGATTCTTATGAAAATCTGGTAGGCTATAGGGCACAGAAGTTTATTTTGAAGTTTGAATATATGGAATTGCTTAATGCAAACTCCCTGCGTTACCAAGAAAATTTAAGTTTAATTTCTGTTTGGTTGGGACACCTAATTATTTAGGCTACTGATGTTTTAAAAACTTTAATTGAAAATATAAAGTTATAACAGTCTTAAAACATAGAGCCTTGAGTTCAGTTCACACTATCTATGCCTGTTCAGCTCGGAAAGAACATGAAGAAATGCATTCACAACCTGCAGCAGGAGAAAGTAACAGGCAGTGTTTGTTTATGTAAACAATTATATATATATACGCGGAGTAAACAGGTTGTTTTAGCCATTACAACTTCGGACAAATTACAAGTTGGTTATTTCTAGTACGATATTGGGGCAGATAGCTGGCAATCGAAATGGCGCCTTTTGGGTTGCGCCTCATAAAATGGTGATAATCATAGCCTACTATTGTTGATTAACTATCATAATACAACACACAAAACATTTTTTAAATGTCTAGCCTATAACTATGGTTTAACGTTTTAATAAAAACTCACATCCTGTTAAGAAGAATTTGGTAATGAAGACCTTTCAGCAAGCCTAAATATAATTAAGCTACATTATAATCCACACGTTGTAGACAACCCGCCCTAAATCGTGAGATTCGTCGTGCTGGCACGTCACATCGCCAGTAGACCAGCAGAGTTGACACCTAAAATAAGAAATCAGGTGCACGACAATTTGCAAGCAGTTAACTAATCTGAAGCGGTCCGAGGCTTGAACAAATGCAGATTCACGCAGAAATGTATTAAAATGCATTAGAAGTATAAACTATTGATTTACCTGAAAAGTCGATTTTCTTTTGTAAGCTGGCCGATTTGTGTTGCACCTTTTGCAGCAACAACGTTGCGCTCTCTCTCTCTCTGGTCCTCTCTCCCCTACCCCTTTTACTTTCTATTCTAGGAAGACGGTGTGGGATACAGACCCTAGAGACAGTTAAAGATGCACTAGCATGTTTTAATGTGTGTGCTCTTTATTTGCGTTGTGCAAAGGACAATAGGCACTGGAATTACGGTTAATGACGTTAGACCATATTTTTTGGGTTAATTGTGCAATAATATATCTATATAAGTAGATCTAGGGTATGCCAACATACAAAACTGTAATGATATACGGTTAAATCGTGAAATATTTATGGACGATATACACTTACAGGGACAGCTCATGTTTTGGAATTCAATAGATGTATGTGATTCACAATTTATTTTATTTTATAAGCAAATAGTCTTTCTAAAAACATTTCAACTTTTGTCAAAATGAATAAAATAAACCCCCCAATATAAGTAGACTACTTAACAGTAATTGTGAAAAACATAATCTGGAACTTTTTATTCCATATTAATTCACATTGTACTTGAAATTTGCTAGATTACTGTACTGATTTGACTATTATAAATTTTAACGAATCATGGGAATCATGAGAATCAATCAAACCGATAATGTTCTCATTTTTCCTGCAGAGGGCGGTACATGAACGGATTGTGGAGACAGCAGGTTTAATTTCAGATTATCTATGGCTCAGGACAGACCTGAGTGCTGACTCACTGTGAGTTATAACACAGTTGTGAGCTATAACGCGGCAACCTACTCCCTATGGTGCACTAATTTCACTTGGCCACATATGGCTCTGGTGAAAAGTAGTGCACTGTAAAGGGAATAAGGTACCATTTGAGACATCTTTAGTGTGATGCTGAGAGGAGGGAGATTTACACCAGAACAGGAACAGGACGCATTAACAACCTCAGCCGTCTATCAACGTCACTATCCGACTGCCACATCCAAGAGAAACAAGCAGCATCAATGAAACAACCTCCAGCCTGTACAGAGGCTTCAGAGGTGTGTGAAATCTGGATGATAGCAAATGCGTATATGTTTTTGAAAGAAGGCCCACTCACCCTCAACACAGCAGGATGAGAAGCAAGCACTCGGCTCAGGGACTTCGCATTCAGTAAATAAATAGCACTTAGACTTAAATAACAGACAGACTGTAAAATGTCGAGTAAGAGATCAATCGGGTGATCAAATATGTGATGTCCCTTCATATTTTGAATTGGTCATGAGGTCAGTGGTTCTCCATGGGGACAATTTATGTGCAACTAAGCAATTCTGTGTATGTTCTGAAAGGAAACTGTTAATATTGTGTGGATGACAAGCATACAAATTTGTTTCCCTCTCCAAAACAATTCTAAATTTCTGTCCACCTCTCACTCGTTCTTGGATAAGTGCCCAGATTGGGTTGATTGCTGCAGTGCAGAGGTACTCACTGATAATATTATTTTACGCAAGACTTTGATACAGCCTCCTATGCATGGTGTATAACAACAGTTTCATGGTTATGTGATGGGGGAAAAATTATCCTTCTGGAATCAGGTTGTATATTTGCCTATATACAAATACACTGACATTTGGAAACATACCTAGAATAAAAAGAGTAAACTGTAAACATCGTTTATGTAAAACCTATAGTCATCCTATAATAAAACATATTTGGAAGAGATTGGAAAAGAAATTGAATCCAAAAAAGGAACAAAATCACTGTTTGACTTTTACATTACCTTATTTTATATGAAAGGAAAGAGCACATACAAATGAAGAACTCAATGAACTTTCTCAAACTTCCTGGTGATATCAGGCAAGCATTTTCTTTCCCTCTGAAGCTAATTTGGTCATTTTCAAGCAATTTTAGAAGATAATCTAATACACGAACATAAACAAATCTATTTCACTTTGTCAGCAAGCCCTTAGTTTTTAACGTCTCTGCACAGGTTAAGAGGTTATGTACGAAAAAAACAGATGTCAATTTACAAGCTTACTGGTGGAACATTGCCTGGTGGTACTGCCAGTGGTAGTGATAAAAATAGACCTATTTATTCAAGAAAAACAACAGCAAACACATTATCAAAAACAGTAACTGATGTTGCTAGGTTATGTCTTATTAGGCAACATAAAAATTATGACAACAGACCTAAGGTTTGAGATTTACTTCAATGTTTACATCATCAATTTTGTCGCTACGATCCTTCTAGTATTGAGTAACTTCATAATGTAAAATATTAGGACCAGTTTATTATGGTAATTATCTAAATCATTACCACCACCATCATGTATGTATTAAAGATAAAGCATTTACATATCCTCTGTCTTAGTATGCTATTATCCAATGGTGGGCCGTGACATCATATAGTCACATAAACCCTCTACGAATCAAAACGCGTCCACCTCACGAGCCACATTCTCTGGTACTCCGCAACCCTCCCTCGTGCACTGTGCTGCGGGCTGGTGCAGTTGTCATGGAGATGGAAAAGGTCACAGCGTCTGCTCGTGGTGCTGTTGCCATGGAAATCCCTGTAGCAGCGGCTGCGCTCTCCGTAGCGCGAGGAGAAGCGGAGGAGCAGCGAGAGCCAGAACTGCCGATTCAGAACCGTGGACAGCACCACAAGACCCGACCGCCGTTTAACCACGGGAGATTTTACATGCTGATAGTGATCGGGGAAATCTCAACGGACCATCACCTTCAGTCTGCCAAAAAACATATTAAAAAGGGTGAGTGGTTTACTTGACAGGGGATTATCGAATTATCTATGCATGTTTCTAAACGGTGGAATTTAATTGCATCCCCTAAATAATTAGTTTTATGAAAAACAACGTATTTTCTGTTAAATTCACCTAGTCGTTTAGAGGTCTGAAGCATTGCTCACTGGCATTAGTCCGCACCAGCGTTATCATAAGTATTATTATAAAACATAATCCTTTTTAGAATGCTGTGAACATTGTCAAGGGAGTTGACACCTACCTCAGTAGAATGCTGCTGTAGGAGTGATTTAGATGGAGCTGAGTTGTTCGGTAATGCATCGCCTCTATAAATGGCTAGGCACTATAAGGCACGATCTCTTATAAGACTAAATGTAGGTGTACGAAATACAATTGTAACAATTGTAACGTCAAATCCTGAATTATTGCAATGGTTTTGGTATATGGAATTTATTCACTCCTCAGTTTTTTGCAATACATTTGACTAGTTTCACTAATAAGGTATGAGGTGAATTTATTTTAGAGAAAACTCTTAATGAGTATTGATTAGCATGAGGTTGTGCATGTAATAAATCAAATCAAGTAACTGTCAATATTATCACACTCATTGTATAAAAATGATCTTCCTACAAGGGATTCTTTTCCCATCCATTTTTTCAGTAGTTGATTGTGGAAGCCAAGTATACACTCTCCAGCTTTTCAGTGTAAACATAATTAGCAACACAGTCACTTGCTGCATTAGTCCCTGCAGGCAATTCCACTCAACACTACTGGTCATGTTTGGTGGTTATTGAGCATTATGGGTACTGTAATACATCATACTACTGTTGTGATTTTGTGTTTACAGGGCTGCTGTCGTGGGATATTGATTTGAATCTGTGCAACCTGAACAGAGAGCTACAACTGTTCGAGACGCGTCACTCTGCACAGTTTTCTTCAGAGGTCAAAGGTCAGTCCGGTTCAGGGCCGAAGGTGACTGGTTGGGGTTGCAACATAGGGTTGAACAGAGCAAGGCCCATCCTCATTCTGTATGGCTTACATCAGTGGTTCTCAACTCCAGGCCTCGGGATGCAGTCTACTGCTGGTTTTCTATTCTACCTGATAGTTAATTGCATTCATCTGGTGTCCCAGGTCTAAATGAGTCAATATTGAGAGGGCGAGAATGAAGACTAACAGTACTTTGGTTCCCAAGGCCTGGAGTTGAGAACTACTGGCTTACATGACCTAAATGTACAAACTGGCCCTGCAATCAAATAGTTCTTCATGGTCAAAGTGGTCCGTTTGAGAAAGATTAGACACAGTATTGCATAACTTGATGAAATAAACATAGTTTTGCCAAGATATTTGTAGAGTGATTCTGTGCAGTCCTACTGCAATATAATCAGAAATCTCAACTGTACAAACAAACAGAATATCAACTAACAAACACAGTATCACACAATTTTCTTGAGTCTAGCATGTATTGTGTAATGTTTTTGTGTTTACCACATATCACAGAAATTACTCATGTACAAATGTAAAGTTAACCTTAGTGCAATGTCCTGCATATCCGTTGCGTCAATAGACAGTCATTACAGCACTAATTGCAGTCTTGCCTGCTTTGCTTTTTATATCACTAAGTGGTTTCTGAAAGAGGGGGTTAATAAAACTGTCAGTGACAGGCGCCGTTAGAGATAATTTATGGTTGCATCATATTTCTAGCACTAATTTGACCTAAGCCCTTTATAAATGTATGTTCCTTTTCAGCAGTTGATAGAACAGCTTTCAGTGACTGACATTCTTTTGCCTATCAATGAGTTCTGAAGGACAAGCCCCACCCCCAACAAACAAGCACAAATCTTGCCCATGGTTAAATAGAATGGGATGAGGGAGTGGTTTACTGCCTCGGTACTCTGACTGCCCTTCCCCGAGACCAGTACACATCCATTATCCTCACAAGACAGGGGCCACAAAAAATGAACCCATTTGACTGAATTTTCTGCCATCTGCATTCTGGAATTGGCAATGCATACTGGTTAGTCCGTAATCACAGATCAGCAAAGAATCTCTCATGCCACCGTTCCTGGTTAATGAACAAGTTAATCATAAAAACAGAAGTTAAACAAAATGTGGCTATCCAAACACACTACTTTTATACAGATTCCTAATCCGATTGCACAATATAGGGAATAAGCAGCTGGTCCAACGTATTGTATTGCATTTGGAATAGGGTCCCTCTTCAGATATAGAACTGGACTGGAGTTACTATTCTACATGCACTATGAGGACAAGCTGTACATTATATGAATCGACAAGACACTCATATTAAGGTTAGAAGAGACTGTGGATCAATGGCTCTAATGTCAATGTGAACAAAATCAAAAACCCTAGAAACTTAGAAATGTGCCTCCATATTATCCGTGAATGCAATGAATATTGTCACATTTGTCCTCCGTAATATCGTGTCTCCCTTGTGACTGCTTTGCTAGTGTGAAACTAGCAAAGCAGTCAATAAGTCAATAAACCTTATGTTTTGGCCATTTTCTTCTTGTAAACGCAGTGACTGATATACACATTTTTATTAATTACGTTTTTTGTGCCTGGTCCTGACATACAGTTATATCTCAGTAGTGATACAGCTGTAAAGTTGAACCAAAGTCATTGCCAGTTTCTATAATCCCATGTAAGAAATCCTTCGACAGATCAAACCAAAGCAGCCTTTAGATCTCTATCTATCTCTCTCCTTCCACCTACTCATTTCACATACATCCAGCACTACCTGTAGTAGAGAGAGATGGGAACACAATAACATTTAGGAGATGTCACAAATAGCACCCTACTCTTTTTATGATGCGCTACTGTTGATCAGAGGGCCCTGGTGAAAAGAAGTGTACTGTAAAGGGAACATGATGCCACTTGGAACTCACATATGGCTACTTCTCTGCTGAAGGAGTTGGTATACGGATGTGGGAGGATTAAGAATATGTTGTTCTATGTCCTTAGGAGGGTATTAAAATGTCTTACCTAAAGTAAAGGATAATTAATAAAAAACAGAAATACAACAGGAAGTGGAACCCCATAACAAGTAATACCCATAACCCTCTCCTATTGATTTGAATATTATAGGTGTGGATAGACATATCTGACAAGCACATTTTAGCATGAAGCAAAATGATAGCATCTGCCACTCAGCTAGTGGATATGAATACAGAGCACCAGACTCCATATTTTGTCTAACAGCTCACCATTTGCATAGCGCTGTGTGATCTTTGCATAATTACACGTCAGGTTGATTTTGTGCAAATCAACCAATTCGACAGACATGGTGCTGGCTTTGGATCCCCTGTCAGTCAGCACCTCAGAAAGACTCTATATCCTTTCATTGCTGTTTATTTCCTCTTGCACCCTCTATGACATTTTGATCTCCTATTTTTTTGTTGGCGTGTGTAATGTGTAATGCCTCTCTTCTGTGCCAACACATTTTCTCTCTTCTTCTCCATTCCTGAACTACTACACTCCCTCTATTCTTGCAGTTCTCTCATGAATAAAACAATTTCCTGCTCTAATTATTCTTTCCTCGCTGATAACAATTAATTGAATGCCACATTTGTGCTTTTTTCACACCTCCAACTCTCAACTCTCCTTCCCTCTCATTCTCTCTCCACCCCCCCACACCCCTGAGGTTAGTAAAGTTTGGTCAAAGCACAATGGTGCTTGAAAGGTGCCTATGCTGAGGGTTACAGAAAATGGTGTCATTCACACTGAGCGTCCTGCCTGCATCCAGAGAAAAACAGCTCACACCTGCTCAAGTCCAGCCCTGACTTGGATGCAGGCTTTGCTTCTGTAAAGACACCACATGTTTGAGGTTGGCCCGGGTTAATTTCCATTGACCTTACCCATGCCACATGTTAAGGGAATTGTTCATTGATGAGCATCCTGAAGAAAATTATATAGCACAGTCATTACAATTTCTTTGGCTCCTTCTGAAAACCAGATAAGGTACACAAATTGCAGTTAGGGGATAAGTAATGTATGACTAGGCTTAAGAGTCAATGCTGAAGGATACTAAATTACTCTGTGTCAGATCAACATTGCTTTCATCATCCTTACTAAGAGAACATTGTAGGTACTAAATGCCTGTACTAGATGCATTAACAATAGAAAATGTGCTTGTCATCATATTTCAATCAATCAAAGGGTTTCGTTCAGATTGAGTTTGAACGGACAGGTGAGCACAAGGAGGAAACCTTGCAACTGCTTGACAGTTCCTGCAGAGATCATTGTTAACCCTCACACTGCCAATGTATTATGTATTGTATATCCAAGTAAGGCAATTGTGGCCCCAACAAGAAAAAGCAACCATCGTACCAAAATATCTACTTCATTCTTATCAAAACGTCATGAGACATGTAATTCATGTTATCAGAAATAAATGTTTACCAAAACAGACAGATGTTTTGCCCAATTATAGTTCATTTGCATATTCTGTCCAAAACATGTTTTTCCCACAATTGTACAATAATTCATGTTAACAATAGTTTATTAGTAGTATAAGGCTTTTCAACTGTATACATCCAAGGGGACTTGGAATCTCTGAGAATATGTAGAACTTTATATTTTGTCTCTAGTTTAAATTTGTTTTGCAGAATACAGTACAATATCAATCTGTGTGTAGGTTGAAGTAATTTCTGAGTTATGTAATTACGATCTTTCAACATTGTATGCCATTGGCAGACTTTGTATACACATATTCTTTTGGTTTTGTTATAAATTAATTGAATTAACTCTTGCAATGGGTAAATTCTGTAGTGTGTGTAAAAGAGGAAAATATAGTGAGAGAAGGAGGGCTGAATGGTGGGACAGAGAAAAAGGGGTGAGAGACAGAGAACAGGGAATGGGGGAGAAAGAAAGCAAAATAGATAAGAGAGACGTGAGAGAGGGAGAGATCTGTGGGCATTTAACCCTTTATCCCAACATAAAATGAATCAAGAAGGTCAAGTTCAAAAGCTTTGCTCCCGAGTCAGCACTTCAAATGATCTAACAACATCAAGAGATAAGTGCCTGTACATAGCCAACTCGTAGAAGATATACAAATAGTACACATTATCATTTAACTGGTGTTTTCCTCCAAAACTATAAGTCAATACCAAACCAAGTGTGTGTATTTTATAAGCTAACAATGATCAGAAATATCAGATGTTCTCTATTCATTTTACTGTAATCTTAAGTCATGTGCTGAGATTCTTTTTTTTAAGTTTGAGGAAGTCAACTGATGACAATGGCATATGTTTTCTTGTGTTAAATGCTCTCTCAGGACCACAGTGACCCAAAATGCCACTAGAATAGAACAGAGATAAAGGGATTAATCAACATGTCTGCAAAGGTATTCGAGGAAGCGACAAAGCAAATAGTACAGATGAAAATTTACTTTTCAAGTACTAAAAATAAATCTCTTAAAATTTAAAGTGCTGAGCTAACGGTTTAGTCATATAATTGTAAATATCTGTAACTGTAGTGAATTGGTTGTTGTGTCAGATACATTAAACCTCCTTTAGATCACCATAACCATGAAGTTATTTTTTATAATGTATTGGTTTTGATATTGTGACTAAGGTTGACTGGGTCTCTATTAGAATCTCCAATGGGAAACTATTTATTTCACAGCCCAGCAAGCAGTGAGCCTTCTGGAAGGAGCTGTAAATTGTGTGCTGTGACTGTTATTGGCTCACAAAGGTCACGGTTGATAAATCAATGTCACAGTGCAGGCAGTAAAAATAACTAGGGTTTGTGTGCGTTTAATATCAATGTTTGTGTGTTTTTGTGTCTGTCACTGCACTTCAGAAGTCCTCTGCCAAACCATTACTGCTTTCCTGTCAACGCCGCCCATAGACAAACTCCCTTTCCACTCACAGAATGTTTTAATGCGGTGCATGTCAACAGTGGAAAGATACCCACTCTCCTGCTCTACCACCCTTCATTCACCATAGTATTGCCTTCACCAGTTCCTATCAGTGTCTAGTCAGTGTTTCCCACATAGGAGAAGATGATGGAAAAGAGGATGTGTACCAGCGAGAAGCAGAACGGCTTGGCGAGATGTATCGGACACATCTTTATGACTCCTCCTAACCAGCTGGAGTTTTTCTGTTATGAGGCGAGGTCATAGATCACGAAATTGGGAGGGTAACATTTATTCAGTTATGATGCACCCCAGGTCTGGTGAGACTGTTAATAAAATGGAGGACGGTGCTAAATAAAACATATAAAAATATAATAATAACAAAATCAATGACATGACATCTCATATCCCACCCCTCTAGACCTCATGGTTTCTTCAACTTTAAGCACACAGGAATATGCTCTATATGGATTTACACTATGACATTTTGGTCAGTCAGCAGATGATCTTATCCAGAGAGACCATAGGTCAATGCATTTAACTATACTAGCCTAAATCCATATATAGACCAAGATATGGGTCAATTCCAGTCAGGCAATACAAAAATATTGCAATTCCAAACCCCTTTAATGCATTTAAGTATGGATGTTTTTGTTGGCGATGGGAATATAAATAGAATTGACTCCCCAACCCTGATGTAGAACCGGATGTAGAAAAGATGTTCGCCATACATTTCTGTCCATTACCTGTTCTGAGCTGAGCTTCCCTGGGCTGGTTAAACGAACTCCTTAGTGGCTGACAGACACCTGCATTGGGTTAGGTTTAAAAGAATAAATGACACAGGGTTAAAAGACAGGACGGTATACAGTATGTATCTGTTTTCTACCAATAGCAGCAGCTTTACACCAGGTAATAAAGCTGATTCTGATTCTACAGTTTGAGGTGGCTGTGTGAAAAGGAAAGTAGTCTGTCTACAGGATTCCAGACGACTGTATCTTCTAGTTCAGGGCTGCCCAATCCTGTTCCTGGAGATCTATTGTCCTGCAGGTTTTCTATTCAAACCCATTTTGTGCTTTTCATCCAACTAATTATTAGATTCAGGTGTGCTAAATGTGAGTTGGAGAGAAAACCTACAGGACAGGTGATGTCCAGGAACAGGGTTGGGCAGCCCTGTTCTAATTCATAAACTCATCACCGCACATAGTCAGATTGGCAGTGTGTGTCTGTTTTAGTTTTTGTCAGTTTAACCTGTGATTGAAATTCAGCATATTTGTGGTTTTTGGTGCAGCTGAATTTCCCATCAGTATACTGCAATTTGGATAATCAACGTAGCAGAAAAAAGGCATATTATTCCTGCTTTTAGGAAAATCATTCTGGATATTTTGCTCTGCTTAGACCCCGCCTGATTCTCTCTTGCTCCTGGTTCTTCCCCTCCCCACTCCTTGTCTCCCTCCTCCCTCTACTCCACCTTTTCTACTCCCTCCACCGTGACCAGAATAATAATACTGAGCTGTCTGGAAAAGCAGTGCGGTCCTCACGGCCAATTCTACAATGTTAGAAATACAGCCTCTCATGGAGGACAATGGCATTTAAATACTTTGAACTGTGTCTGACAGGTCATTTCTAAAAGATTCTATGGTTTCTCAAATTCATTGTTGAATTTGCCGGACAGATATTTTTCATAGTATTGTTATCAAAAAGATAATTATATAATTCTTCTCATTTGAATGTGACATCATCCAAATCATATTTTACAAAAAGCTAACACGAGGCTGTCAGTTCTTGAGAAAGAGCGACCAATTTATATCCAGGCCATACTTCTGCCGCTCACAGCTCACCGTACGCGGCAAGAAAGCTAAGTCCGTACTTCCTCAATAGAACCGTTTATCAGTACCTTGTATTCCTTTCTTCTGCCCTCCCAGTTTGAATGGCCTATTCTCAGCATTTCCCTAGCGGGTTCTGGAGTGTGTAAAATAGAGAGACACGTCCACCAAGGCCAGTGGCCAACCAAGGCTATTGGACCTAGGCCTTCCGTGGCATAAAATATACTCTAAAACATTTTACAGAACTGAAAAATCAAGACAAATCTGTGAACCACAGCATCAGTCATTTACTTTATGTGGCCAACATATAATATACCTGTAATGCAAGAGAATGAATGCTTTTGATGACCTGGAGTGGAGCATACCTTATTGAGTACAGAGTGTTTAAACACTTTGCCTAATCCCTGGCATAGGCTTTAACATGCTGTTGAAATGTCAAGCGATTTTTCAGATAGAGGACTAAGATTTTTTAACAGGCCATAGAAATTAACAGTGCTGAGAAGATTGATTAGTGAGTGAATCCTGAATGCTGATTGGCTGATAGCTGTGGTCTATGAGTCTGACATCACAGCAATTCTTACTGATCTAATTGCGCCGCAAATCACTTCATAATCTCAGTATGTCATCTCGGGTGTTGGATAACCCTCTGGATAACACTCCTACTGAAATCATTACATCCAACTGGAAGACTCTTTGCTTAAAATTAGAAGTACCTGAAAACCGTTCCAGCCTAAGTCAAGCACTAATAAATAAATCAATTGAAGAATGATGACTCAATAGTATTTCAGTTATATTATTAAATATATATTTTGGGGTGCAATTGAAACAAACAAGACAAGAATCAAGTACATAAAGAAATTACACACAATAAAAAATATAGATTAATAAGCAATACTAAACTAATAAGACACACACACACACACACCAAGAAGAGGGGAGGGTATGTCCTGGAGACAGGAAGGTTGATGGTGTCTCAGTCAGGGATGGAGAGATAGTGTCACGATTGGCTGCATTGTGGCATGGAGGTCACACTGATGTACTCCATGGGCTGGTGAGAGGGTTAGACGTCAATCTTATAACCAACATCCACTTTCATTCCTCATCATTTTCATTCATTCATTCATTTTGTCCGGCCTCATGCTAGCTTTGACATGTATCCAGCAAGGACATTGCTAACCGTAATGCAGGATGGTGTTTCTTTGTCGCCGTACGCTCAGCCATTTTGTATTGATTTTAAGCACACTTTGCAGTGTTTCCTGAGACGGTATAATCCCTTCTCACACATTCAGAATACTTTGCAGCAACTTAACTTCTTCACAGCAATATGTTACAAATTGACAGACATAATTTGACGGTGAAGAAACAAACAGTAAATCCACACATACTGCAATCGGTCTGTAGTCTGCTTATGAGGGATGTGTCTGTGGGAATATCTCTGTCGTTTCAGCATCTCCATCCATAGACCAATGGGCCGGCTTCTAAATGGCTTCCTTCATCCTACGGGGTGCACTATTTTTGATCGGGACCCCAAAGGTTGTGCACTACACAATGAGTGTGGTTCCAATTGGCTGACTGACTCTGGGAGAATCTGCCATTGTAGATGATCACTTACCATCTCAGGGGAGAGGAGTGTGGGGAGGGGGGTTCTAGACACACAGCTGTCCACTGCACACCGCTCAATTAATTACAGCTCAACAGTGCTACCATACAGACTGATGGCGTAGCCACAAAGCCTTCTGTCTCCACCACCTTCCTGCTCATTACTATACATTGTAATTCTCGTCTGAATGAGGTCTCAAGGGGCACGAGCCAACAGTGGGATTGGAGATTAGTAGCCACATGCAGCTAGATAACACTCTATGGTTTGATTGTTCCTTCCCCATGTTACCTTTTTACTACCTAATTGCATATCGGAACGGATTTAGTGATTAACTGTCTGTAACTGTCTATAAATTAAACACCACTAAAACCGTGAGGAGGTATCTTGAAAATGTTGCGGTGCACAGATATGACAGACACACAGATATGACAGACACACACTGCTGTGCTGACTGGGCGTCTGTGAGGCATAACAGACAACGTAACCACGGAAACACGACAGGCAGGGAGGGATGAGTGATGGATGGCCTCCTGAGAAGAGGGGCTGTCATTGGGGAGCTGAGATCCACATTAAAACCCCGGCAGATTGGAGAACGCACACACACACACACACACACACACACACCCACGCGCGCGCACACACACACACACACACACACACACACACACACACAGGCACAACACAGTCCTTCAGGGAAGCAGACAGGAGTCACTAGGTATTGTTCTCATATAACCAGACATATTGACTGGAGTGAAAGAGCAGAGCAAACAATATTCGTACTGTGACGGTACCAGGGGCACCGTGAGGAGACATTTACTTGGTACTGTGGTATCAGCAAAGCTGTATTTCTCTGGATTTCTCATTGAATTATTTAACACCACACTCACACTGCTTATTCTGTCATTCACACTTTCCTTCGACCTCCCTGTCCTTTCTAATGTTTGGTGGTAACGCTGTTAGAGTGCCAGATCCATTTCTACTCAGTGACCAGTTCTCTGGGTTTTGATACAACATAAGCTAGATACTTCTATTTATACTTGAGCTAACTTAACAAAGACTTAATAAAACATGGACTTCAAACAATTGCTTTTCACCAAAATCCATGTGAAGTAAAATTAGCTATCTGAACCTTAAATAGAGCCCTGTGTGTTTATTTCAATGAATGTGGTTGTGGCGTTCCAGTTATGGCGCGCGGTCCTTGCACAAGGAAGTACAATTTATAAGTTATTAACCCTGCAAACTAGAAGGACTGGTCTAAAGTGGTGCACTGCTGTACCGGGATTATGGTGTGATGCAGAGTGGTTATAGAGCCACACTGTCAGGTTTTTAATTATTGTTGAGCGCTGTCCTGTCAATGACATATGATTCTGGTCAAAGCCCAGTTTTCAAAGGGCCATCACGACTCTGGTCAAAACCCAGTCTTCACAGGGCCATCACGACTCTAGTCAAAGCCTAGTTTTCACAGGGCCATAACGACTCTGGTCAAAGCCCAGTCTTCACAGGGCCATCACGACTCTAGTCAAAGCCCAGTTTTCACAGGGCCATCACGACTCTGGTCAAAGCCCAATCCTCACAGGGCCATCACGACTCTGGTCAAAGCCCAATCCCCACAGGGCCATCACGACTCTGGTCAAAGCCCAGCCCTCACAGAGCCATCATCTAGTGGGGTTTCAGCAGTGTTTTCAATGTCAGAAAGTCTGATCAATAATTCACAGCCAAGTTATTGATCTGGTCCTCTGCAGTGGAAACGTGAGGAGTATTATTGATCGGGAGGAAGGGTCTCTTCTGCTCATGATCCTTTGATCTGTTGCCCACACATTAAAATACACAAACCCCCCCGGCACACATGTAGTAAAATGTGACCCCCGTCCTGAAGTCAATCAGAGGGGCTGGGCTCAGTCAATACAGGATCCATAGGATGGATACAGTAGTAACGGTGTCCTTTGAGAAGGATAAGACAGAACAGGATCTGAGGACGAACAGCAGTCCTGGGTCTGGACATATACACAGCAACAATGTCAATGAAACTGTGAAATGTACACATTTATATACGACGTTATTGTACACAGACATTTTACAAAACATTTTGCAAATGACACTGTGGGAAAGATGGGTAATATGCATAAAAACAAGTTTTGCTATCCTGACAACTTTTTTAGTCTCTCAGAAACACTGAGACAGCCATCTAACCATCTAACATTGTGTAGCTGCTGCTGCTGCGCGCATGTGTACGTGTGTGTGTGTTTTCCTGTGACTGTGTTTTCACGTATGTGTGAACGTGTGTATCTCTGTGGGTTTGTATGTGCATTCTTGTTTCTGTGTGGCGGGATGAAGGGGGATAAAAAACAGGGAACGGGGGGGTAGCTGAGATAATTGAGGAAGGAGAGAAGACGCGTGTCTGGAAGACAGTTGTCTGAGGTCTAGGAGTAGTCATTGGAGGAGATGCAAGACTGGCTGTGGTTAGTAGGCTGCATGAGGAAAAGAGAGTGAGGTGGGGTTTAAGCACTTGATTCAGTACTGCTGTTCAGTAATAATAATTTTAATAAAAAGTATTTTTGTGTAATTACCCCAAAGGTAAAGGCTACCATAAAAGTAATGTTCTATTATTATTTATATAATGATTTTTAAGTAAGGGAAGAACCAATAAAGAAAACTCATTGTAATTCACAAGTAATAATGTCATTATTATCACTCCATGTGTGGGATTGCATCTATTTCCCGGAACCCATTATTTAACACATTTTGCATCAGAGAAGAGTAAGGCATAATACAATAAAAATGAAGACATTATACTATGATTGAATGTCTAGACTGACTTTTTAAACAGACAGAATACTTATATCATATTGCTTCATCGGATTATAGTACCTCTCTTTCTCTTGAGCACTTAAAAATGCTTACACACATACATGCTCATGCATAAACACACATTCTTTTTTTCTTTGTTTTTCTGTCGGTTGTCTGTCTTTCTCTCTGTCTGTCTGTCTCTTCGCCAAGTGTCTAAGTGAGATTGGGGCACTGTGAGTCTATTTCAGTTTGGGCTATCCCACCCCTCAGCTGCTAGTTGAGATACAAGGCTGAAACTCGACTAGTCCAAAACTATCGTTGCAGCCAGTAAGAGTCGAGCTTCTTCTTCAGGTCCAACATGCTAGCAAGCCGATCGCAAAAGACGTACACACACGATCCTGCAAAAACACCAACCCATTCAACATCACTCTATTTACCAAAAGACATTTTACTGTGTGACTTGAATCTCAAACACAAACACTGCAGGACCAGGAGTTTGAACTGTTTGGTAAATGAGGTGATTATAAAAAAATCTTTGTATTTAGTGTGCCACAATCACAGGTGTGATTTGGCAGCACCATTTCAAGGGTTATATATGACACAACCACAACGCAGATTTTCTCCTCCACCCACCTAGGCTCAACCAAATGGCATTTCTAGAACATTTTACATTGGGGTGGCAGAAGGGTGGCAAGTTGAAATTCAAGGGTGGCATATCATTCTGTTGTTGGTTATGTGCACTTGCAAATGCAAATCCAGCTACTGAAAACGGAAATGTAATGTCCTGCTAATTAATATCATATATGTTCTAGACCTTCATGTTTATGTGTTCAATGTTTGGTATGACTCTTTCCAGTGTGCAAAACCTCTATGAGTGTCAGGAGTTCCATAAGTATTATATATGCAATTTACAAATTGGGAAAAGATGCAGTATTTCACTTGGACACATTGTATATGTTATTCTGCCAAGTGCAGAAACATAAATCAATGCCTCCTGAATATGAATGCCTTTTATTGCTTGAACTAATACAAAAACACTAAATATAGGCTACTGAGGTTATGGAGTAGCAATTTAATTTACTAATAACATTTAAATTACAACTGTTAATCACATATGACCACACAAAACATTTTGTTGATGTTATATAGATGTCCAGAGATGTCGAATTTAGAATGATTGTAGATGAACCTTTTTCCACAGAGGAAATTAACCATTTAATTATCTATAGCAAGCTACATCAACATTGTTCAATGTCCCTTTGCTAGCATTACACGGCAATGATGGCAAGCTACTTCATCTGCAAATTTGCTAGCTCGCAGACACAGACTGAAACTACATACATTTTAATGATAATTCTGTATACAATGTTAACATTCTTAGATATGAAAAGGCATTGTTTTGACATTTTACAACTAGTTAGAAAACTTTACCAATAGTATTGACGATTGCATTGCATTAGCTAATAGATATCAGACATATTCTAACTGCTGCTAATGCAAAATGTATTTACAAGATTACATTTTGTACTGTATATTTAGTAGAAATGTGCAGCAGTACCTTCTTTAATTCCTGCTAAGTCTATTGAGATCCTGACTGCTCAGTTGGTAATGGGGTGATATTTCCCAAAATATCGATACTACAGATAGGCTTCTACGTCTCGTTCTTGAACATCGATTCTTGCGTCAATAGGATCAATACCAATTTCAGATTTCAGAAGTTGTACTCATTTCATCAAAGTGTCGTAATTTCACTCTGTGCAAACAACGTTCCATTGTCGTGAACACATCTCAAGTGCTGCTTCAGCTCCACTGCTGTAACTTGTGAGCATACACTCAATGAACAAAGAACATATGCGTCTGGCACGCAAAGCGCACCACAGTACGCACCCTGACTACCCGCGTCAACCGCCAATCCAAGCCATATGCCTACATTTATTGAATGCATGAATGCCATGCCATGGCTAAGCGAAAGCAGATCATTGCGTGAAATATAAACAATATTCAGACATTCAAATAGAACAGTCAGCCAATTGAAACATATCTAATTTACTCATTTCAATGGAATTTAAACCAAAATACCTTAAACCTGAAATACAGAGATATGTAGTCTGTCATAGGCTATAGACGCAATTATTTTGTTATTTCACCTATGTGATTCCCCAAGAGCTCTGGATATTACAAGAAGCTCTCCCCTACATAAAAGTGGCTCTCCCCTACATGAGCCACTTTTAATAAAATGTATCGGTATTGGTATCGATATTGTTGATTCTAGCCCTGTAGTCTATTACTTGGTGTCAGATTGAACGCAACATTTGTGGTATTGCACACCCCTAGTTGCTAAGAGCATCATGACATGGGCCGACACACGGTTGGTTTATTGGAAGGGAGTAGGAGCAGCACGGTGACAGGAGCAGGTGGACTCTGGGACTCAACCATTTTACGGGGGAATGGGGGACTCAAAGATATTTGAACGGGTTATCATAGAGATTAACAACGAACGTAGACCAAATAAAATACCATTTACAGTTAAATATAAACATATTAATGCAGACACTCCTGACAACTGGGTTGGCGAGTGGGGTGGCAAGACATTTTTCTAGGGTGGCAGCTGCCACCCCTTGCCAGCCCAGTGGTTTTGCCAGTGACTCATCCATCTGGTTATAAAAATGTGTGTGGTTGCAAATAGAGTTGCTGTAATAATCATTAGCTTGGTAATCAAGCCATCATGTTACGGTGATGGGAAATGAAATGATGACCCGAGTCAGATTCCCCCCGCCTTCATCATTCATCCGGCTGGGCCTGGAGGACTGATTGGATGTTTGGATATAAGCAGGTTCTGATCTCATGTGACTGGCTTGAAGATCAATCTTGTTTTCAGGTCCACAGTAGTTCTGCACCCACGTGAGCAGCTGATCCATTCCAGCCATTTTGTGTGGTAATGAGAAGGGCTGTGAGCCAAATCCCTCCCTATACTCAAAACAGTACATTCCTTTTCACCAGGGCACACAGGCTGAGCGTTGACAAGGAACTCTGGTAAACAGGGAAAATTGTTTAAAGCTATTAAACAAAGTTAAACAGAGTGTTAATACTATATAACACTACAATAAAGACAAATAAAGAAAAGTTCTTATTGTATCCAAAGGTTTTTGAGATAGCTAATCATAAAGAAATTGTAATAAATTGTGCTAGCACAACGGAGCAACCAAAACTTGTCTGCATCTGGTGAACATTATTTAAAGTGGAACTGAATTGCAATTACACACAGCGATATCATAATTGGATATATATTTAATAGTATTTAAAAATACAGTATTAAAATGTACACCACATACTATTAATATTAAATATGCTTATGTGATGATTCCAAGATTGCCGCACCCTATAGTTAAGTTGTAAAATTTAAAACATTTTTATTTACAAATGCACAATTTTGTTCTTTTAGTTGTTAGATAAAGTTCTGTGATCGTACATTTACTGACTGTTTTGCAGATACTTTATTTTCTACACATTAACGACCCCAAACATTCTAGAGTGGAAGTCTGAAGATGGAACACACAATATTAGCCATATAGTGTGTGTTCCATGTCTTAGAGCAGAACTGTTGGAAGCAGGAGGGCTGCAGCTTACTCTGTAATAGCCTTAGCACTCCTGTCCAAAGGAACAGAAAAATGGAACATACATTGCCACAGCCAATGGGCGTGTGGTCTGTCCATCCACCAGTGATAGGAATTACAAATGGTACATTAAAATTTTGTGAAATGTTTTGGAAACATTAACACACAAAATCAATTGATATTGGTTTGATATTGGGACGATTATGTAAGAAAATGTTTTAATATTTTGCTTGTATAAGTATTCAACATGTTTACGGATGACTAAAATTGCACTAATGACAACTCTGTAATCTTACCATTGATCTCCACCAATGAGCCATTACAATTCCAGTTACATTTTCTGGACAAATACTCCACTGTTGAAGGGTCATTTGTCAGACTGGGAATCTGAAGGAAAATGAATGAAAAAGATGAAGTAATATAAATACATAAATTAGGAGAAGTGTATAAAAACTGTCCAAGAGATAGGATATCCTGGTGAGCCCAGTTAAATCATTATCCAGTAAGAAAATTCTGTGCCCAAACAACAAGGAGACTTCTGAAAGAAGCCATAGGCCACAGTCCAACAATCACATTGAAGGAGTTACAGAGTTCAGTCATTACTCAAAATCTGAAAGCATGAGAGTGACCCAGCTGCAATGTGGGAAAATGTTTCATGATCAGACGAGTCAGATGTTTTTTACTCCAAATACAACAGTGAAATGCATTGTTGGCAGCATCGTGCTGTCGAGATAATTCTCATCAACAGGGATTAGCATCATGTTAAGGAAGTATCGGTCAAGCAAAATGCAAACAACCTGTTTCGGTCCACCCAAAATTTAAGCTTAGATGAAATTCACTTCTCAGCAGGAGAAGAATCCCCAGCAACACTAGGAAGGCCTCCAGAACAAGAAGTCAATGCATTTTTCATTTTTTTAAGTTTTTCCCAACATGAAGTTAGGGCCTCCAGACAATAATTCAATTTGAGTGTCAGTGTTTTCATAAAAAAACAGAAGTTCCATTTTGTCACGGTTCAGGCAGGGGTAGGACACAAGCACAGAAGTTTTCAAAAGGCAAACGTGGTTTTAATTAAGTATCACTGAAAATGAACAAAAGACACCAACAACAGGAACTGGCGAAGGCAAACACATTAATGACAATGTACAACAAGAAACACTGGGGCAGGAGGAACTTATATAGGGACACAAGAGGGAGCAAACAAGGCACAGGTGGAAACAATAAGGACAAGCTGGATATAAGAACACAAACCAAACATAACAGGGCTATGTTCAAAATAAAAAAACTAACGGAACAGAATCTCACACATTTGTATTTCAGTAAAATGTGTGAATTGCTTAGAAATAAATATATTGATTTTGGGAGCAGGGATAAAATGTCGTGGTTCATCTCTCAGAAAGAAATTTGCCTAGCTACCTCCTCTAAGCTGTGAAAAGATAGTCAGTGATAATTATTCTTTAATTTACCTTAAATAATACTTTGAATAATGAGTAAAAGCTCCACTGGTCACCCCCATTCCCCTATTCAGATATTGGTACAACACATTTACAGTAATTGATGTGGCATAAATATCGATTTAGGATGTTAAGATGCCCGGAAATGCACATGTTTGTTCACTTAATAAAATGCTGTGCCTAATACAATAGGAATTTAAGAAACACACTAAGGCATTCGGAGCTTTATATGACAACACAGAGACACTTTGATTAGTACAGGACAGACACCTTGCTTGTGCAATTAAAACGATGTTCATAAGGTGTAAGGACACACATATTACGCTCTTAGGCCTGGATACTATTTATAGGTCTGAAATAATCTATTTCTGTAAATACTGGTTTGTTAATGGCTGACTTTCTGCTAGTGAAAGGGTTAAAAGTGTGTGGAGCTGATAAGCCTTGAGGACGGCCACTCCCTGTTCCTGGCCAGTGGACAAACACCTGCCCGGTTGTGTCACTGGTTATTATGTACAGTAGTCCATACGGTAAAGCCTTCTAACATCTCTCTCCGGTTCAAATACTCTCATCTACCGAAGCGAATCTCACACATTGCCCCTCCCACTCAGTTTCCCAAATCCCCACGCACACTCGAAAACCGAAACGAGACATCTCTCTGTTGGTTGTATGCTTACCTTTCGTGCGGCGCGCTCTCCTCAGCATCACTGAAGGTATGTGTCGTTGGAAGATTTCTTTTAATTTCCCAACTGTAAATAGAATAGTTATTTTTCATTGTGTCAACGTGAATGACTGCGTGAAGGTACCTTTATGATGATCTTTTTTAACCGTTAAAATGTAGGCAATAATACAAAACATATTGTAAAATAGTGTATGATATTGTAGTAGGCTTAATATGAAATACAGGATTTAAATATTGTTGCTTTGGGTATGCGATTCACTGGTCCTTTGTGTGTGACAGCGTAGAAATCCGATTGCGTTTGAAGGATTAACTAAATTGGGTATCTAGCGTTTTAATATTACAACCCGTTATTATCGAAGGTTAAAATTCTGTGAAGTAAAATGAACAGTATTGCTTATTTTATATGATAGACGAAGAAGGCTAAACGACAACAAGGATCTGTTTTAAATACAGATTTTCACCTCCATTTAGCTACGCCAACCAGCCTATGACGAATATGTTTTAGTAACACATTTGTAGAACACAAAAGTAAGATGTTTTTTATTAGGAAAGCGCAAAATGTCAAAGATGTTTATCCTTATCACGATGAATTGTTATGTAAAGCTGTAGCGCTGCATCTTGCACTAAGTAGAAGCGAAAAGATGGATGACCCACATTTCAGTAAGCTATCCCACAATCTAAAAGGAGGGCATGTGCCCTTGTAGGCAACAGCTGAGTTTCACAACCAAAAGAAAATCCGAACGGTCTGTGAATCACAACCCGAAATAGACCACTGTGCATCAAACCGCACTGTGAATGCTTCTTGGAATGTTGTTCTTTCATTCTAAAGAAACGTTATTTCATCACGTCAGTATAGTTTTAGGCTACAAATGATCTGTATACATACATTAGTCTTTTTTGCTGTCTACCATATTTGAAGCATCTCAGGTCTAACACAGGTCATTAATAGCAATACTGATAAAATCGTAACCGAATGGATTGCTTGGTCCAGTTTGGTGCACATTTGAAATTTGTTTGACATAAGAAATGTTATGCAAATGACACAACTGTGCCGCAGAGTCAGCGTCTTATATTCTGTATCAAGTCAAAGGAAGTGTGATACATACAAATTGTTATTTGAGATAAAGTTTTCAGTTGAGAAAAATCTTTAAGGCCGTGCCCAGATTTAGACCTTGGCGGGGTTCTGACAGCAGCATTCCTTCTGAAATAACCCAATAAGTGTATTTCATGATGTCAGTGTAGTATACCTTTGATGTAAAGGTGTACTCCCAATAAAAATCATTGGGAGCATGTTTTAAGACATGTTATAATATTTGATATTATATTCAAAATCATATCCATAGAAGTGCCCTGCAAGGAACAATGTTTTTTTTAAGTGTTTATCTTCAAAAAGGATGGACAGGTTAACATAAAAAACAGAGCAAATCTGCCAACTGATAAATAGAGAATTTATCTAGGCTAGTAAGTTCATTTAAGTATCCATGTGTCTTTCTTGTACCTTTTTGGAAACTCAGTAATCATATTTGATTAGGTTTCTATCAAGGTTTCATCATGTGCTTCTTTATGCAAATACGTTTTATTATTTAAACATTCACTGAGAACCAGCATCGTTTTTTCTCCTCAGAACGTTTTCTGGTGTTTTTCCTAGTTCCGCCATGGTGCAAAGCTGTTATACTGCTTTGTGCTGAACACAGTGGTATTGGGACTGTTAAAGCAGACGTGTTGTATACTATATGCTAGCCAGCAGCAGCAGCATGGGTTGGTTTTACTACATATTAATGCTAGCCTATTTGGGCGGAAAACTGCCAACCCATAAACTCTAATCAAGGGTTCGGGTTGTGTCAGATTCGTTTATTTTTCAAAAGAAAGTCGCAAGTCCAGGAAAATAGGCGTTTGGAAAAGGCCTATATGTCATATACAGTAGACTCCAAAGGTATTTGGACAGTGATGCATGTGCTTTTGACTTTGTATTGTAACTCTTTGTATTTAATATGACACAGTGAATGTGGGTTTGAAGTGCCAACTGTCCGCTTGAATTTCAAGGTAATACATTCATACTGGATGTAATTACAACTCATATTGTACATTGTTTTCGGGGATCCAAATGTCTCTGAACATTTGGCTTTATTGCTGTTGATTTGACGAGTGTGTTTGCATTGTCCTTGTCCAGTCTTGATTCTGGGCTTTGCATTTGGAGTCTGTTTGAGGTATCTGAAAACAAAACATTATGCATGCCAAACCCAACTGTCTGGTGCATCGAACACTGGTGTGCTCAGCAAATAGCAAACCGCCTGGTAGACCAAGGAAAAGCGTTTTATTGGATGACAGAACTGTCAGATCTCTCTGTCTCAAGGAGGTTGGCATGAATGTTTCAGCCCCTGCCATCCACCGAAGACTTCACCTACCTAATTAACTGCTTGCCTGTAAGATGCAAAGAAAAACGAGTTTATCTCAAAAACAGAATGGCATAAAAGGTACCTTAAACCCACTCCATAGTTCTGGAAAAGGTTATTGTGTATGGATGACACAGACGTAAACATATACCAGAGTGATGGTAAGAGGCATGTGTGGAAGAAAGGAACTGGCATATCACCTTGTTTGTTAAATATTTGAGACCGACGGCTGCTGACGCTTTTAGTGGCGACAACAGCACCAGGAACTGTACAGTAATATCCTGTCGGCTCAGGTACAACCAAAAGCTTCTCTTGACTCATTTGATGATTCTTCATCGTGTAGGAAAATGTCCTCAAACACACTGACAGTTAGCAAGGGGTGTTTCAGAGCTCAAAGGTGATTGACTGGGCATGTCAATCAACTGATTTGAGTCCAGCTGAGCATGTCTTTTCCATGTTGAAGACAAGATGAAAACAAACAGGAACTATACAATAGATGGCTGCTGTAAAGGCCTGGCAGAGCCTGACCAGGGATGATTCGGTGTGTCTGGTGGTGTCTATGGTTCACAGATGTCAGGCAGTCATTGCATGCAAAGGAAATGTGACCAACTACTTAACATGACTACTTCATTATAAATAATATTAATCAGTTCAACCACCGCCAAAAAATCACATCTTGGCCACCCATGTATGTTTGCCCACCCGCAAAATAATGTTTCTAAACGATTTCCTCCACCCTTAAATTTGTAGCTAAATGCATTTTTGAAATTACAGTAAATATTAAGGGGTATAAAGGCCCATTACGTAGTGCGACAGCAGGCCCGTGACTTCAAAATACTGTTATTCATGTATATTGAGTCGTATCAGTGCTGATAGTGTTAAGATGAAATGTTTTTTGGAAGCCCGCTCAACACACACACACACACACACACACACACACACACACACCTTGCCTGCAAGGCCAAGTGCTGACAACTGACATTGCTCCCTGCCTAAGGTGGGATAAGAGCACATTAAGCTGCTGACCTTGACTCAGCGATGAGTGGGCAGAAAAAATCAGTCCCTGCCACTCAGCCAGTTACTCAGGGCGTATTCCAAATGGAATTATGTTACCTGTATAGTGCACTTTTTTACCAGAGCGCTATCCGGTTCCTGTAGCTCAGATGTCAGTCAAAGGCTTAACCGGCACGTCTGTGTAGCCTTCTCCCTCTTATCCCTTGGTGATTTGTTGAGTGCCCTTGTTGAGTCCCTCTTTCGCCTTCCCATCACCCAGTCTCAGACATCTTACTTGTGTTTTCTCAGGGGCTGACTCCTAAGCTTTGTTTCGATTGAATTGCCCTTTTGAAAAGAAGAGTAAAAGATGGAGATGGTGTAAACCAGTTGGGAACAGGCAGTTAGTGACTTTTGTATCGCCCAATCTGTTGGAACTTTGCAGCGTAGGGTGGTTCATGTCCACTGGTTCACACCCTGTGTAAGGCAATTGGACAGTGGCGGGGTGGTTCACGCCCACTGGTTTACACCCCGTTTGTGGCAATTGGACAGTGGAGGGTGGTTCACGCCCACTGGGTCACAGCCCCTGTGTGGCAGTTGGATAGTGGAGGATGGTTCACGCCCACTGTTTCTCACGCTGTGTGTGGCAGTTGGACAGTGGGGGAAGAGGTAGTCGTTAAGTAGTAGTCCAATATGCACAACACTGACAGTTGTCTTGGAAACGCATAATTTTTTGTACATCGCCTTTGCTGCATAGGAGCACAATAGCTTTCTGTCTGGCCTGTGATTTCCTTTATTCGCTGATTTAGGGCAATAATTAGCTAGAAAGTGATTGACTGTATTCTATTGTAATCATTTGCCTGGAATCTGAGTCTATGCCTTTCTTTTTAGAACCATTGTATAACATGATTATACTATGCCAAATATCTAAATATTTTTATAAATTGGGAAGCTTATGACAGAGTACACAATAACACACTTTCATGAATTATCAAGCAACGGAGTACAGTGTCCTTTACATAATGGAAAATAGCCTAAACTGCTTCCTTGGCTATGTTGAATTCTGTTTAGTCATCGAATACCAACAAAACAACTACCCACTGTATAACAAGAAGAGGCCTACACAAGTCCTAGTATAGTCCCCTGTGCTCACCCGACAGTTCCTGAACGAAAACATTTTCATCTATCTGCTGTCTGTGGCTGGTGTCACTTCATTGCCAGGCAACAGGTTGCTGTAACATATAATGAATGTAATGGTTATGTAAAATACCTATCCAGGCAAGATCCAGAGATGTTTATTATTGCACCTTTATAGATAATATTCGGCCATTCTACCAATTTTACCATGATGCAGATGGAGTCAACTCTGGGTTGACTTATAAGAAAGTATATGCTACTCGTTTTCAATAACAACAGATAACCAATAATTGTCTTCTGTAATCTTTGCATATTATAATTTTTTCTCCAGTACTGCCAATTATTATTTCATTGATTAGAATGCACCCACTGCTAAGCTTTGTGGTTGTTTCCACTAGCTTTCTTAAAATGTGTGCATTTATTGTGAGTTGCTGTGGATAAAAGCATCTGCTAAATGACTAAATCCAGATGTGGACACATTCCACAAACAACCTACATGAATGTTGGCAGTGCAATGTTCTGATGTATGTTTGGTTGATAAGGTTTAGACCACGTATACAGTATTTTTGTAACACTGTCCGTATCATGTGTCATGCAATTAAAAGTGAGTATTTTAGTCGCCGTGTTGACACCAGTTGTACTAATATGTTTTGTAGAAACATTTGGCGCTGCTCGAAACATGCGCGTGTGCATACACACACATACACACATGCAAATATACACACACATACACACACGCATATATACACACACATGCACGCACGCACGCACATGCGCACAAACACACGCGCACACGCACACACAAATACACACAGGTTTTATTTACTATAAGGCTATAGTAAGGTGTTAGCTGGACAATGGGATTACCGCTAAGCCTGAGTGTTCCCTGCACTGTGCACTACTATGGACCAGAGCACTTTGGATCTATTAAAAGTAGTGCACTATGAAATAGGCTTCTATTTGGGATGCAGACATGTTGTTCAATGTCATAAGAGGTTCAGGGCTATTGAATTCAACCCCTGTTACAGGAGTGATGGTTTACTCCATTCATTAACAGAGGTACAGTCACTGGTGTGGGTAACCTAAGTCGGGTGTGAGCTTTTTCATTGAAGAGGGTTGGCTGGAGATAATAACTTGTAGTAAGAGATTAGTGGGTCAGAAATTATAGATTGTTAAGTATTCTTTTTGAGTAATCTGAGCACGATAATTATTCCTTAAGGTACTGTGATGTTGATTGTGTTCATTGATAGAATTTTATAGAGATTATAGAGACAAGTTATTATGATTTTGAACTTTGAATCGTTTGAAGTGAAACCTCCACGTCCATTTGCACTATTACTCGTTACTCAATCTTTTTTGTCTGCTACCATTTTAAATCAGAATCACTTTCATTCGCTTATTACTTTCACATATTGTGGAGAGGGTGGATGAGTGTGAACATGAGTGTAGAGGAGAGAGGTCATTAAGGAGTTTTAGTGAGGCAAGATTGCAGTAGTACTGTTTTATTTTTACTTGACAGTGAGTGTTCATCTGCTGCTTTAGGTCTGTAGTGCATCATGTGTCTTTGCTGGAGAACGTCTGCTCCAGCCTTTAGTACTGGGGTTGAGCTTCATCGATTCCTGAGCGCATCATTTTCTTGGCTAGAGGTCTCTGCACGTGCTCTTGAAGTGTTCCCTTAATTCCCCGATGAACCATGGCATGCTGGTGTGTTAAATATGTTTTGGCGGAGTCTTTGGGGACAAATGTGGAGGTCATGGCGGGGAAATCTGGTGATTTTCAACTTGATAGTGGAGGAGCAGGTGGATAAGCTCAGAAGTAAGGCTGCACTCACTCTATCGCACTAATCCCCTAGGTAGAACATCCATGTAATAACTCAAAGTGAGTATTAAAATGGATTGAGTTTCCTCATGTAGCCGATTATGTTGGTTCCCTGGTCGGTGCCTTGTTACAGAAGACCCAACAGGATAGATGCAGCTTTTCGGAAAAAGTGAAGACATTCAACTCTATATACCTTGAGCAGGTGACGCCCTTGTAACAGAAAAGGGTGTGTCGTTGCATGTGTTAATGAGTCAGTTAAGACCAACATAAAGATATTGGCCCTCATTCATAAAACCTCAGAAAAGATCACAGATACAAGCGTGGGAAGAGACATACAATCATTTCCAGGTGTGACTCGTCAAAATGAGCTTAGATGTCAGATTGATAAATCAAATGAAGCAGAGGTGCGCTGCACCGGCCCTTATTTACATTATTACTTATTTTATATTACCTATTATTATTATTATTATTGTAATTGTGTTTGTTGTTACTGAGGCTCTTATGATTGTTGTGTTTCGTGATAATGATGGTCTTATTGCAAATCATACATTATCTTATTTTTTGACGTTGGTTTACACAGCCTTCAATCAATCAATCAATCAATCAAATTTATTCTATAAAGCCCTTTTTACAACAGCAGTTGTCACAAAGTGCTTTCACAAAACATCCGGCCTTAAACCCCAGGGAGCAAACAACAGTAATGTTGAACTTGGAGTGGGATGCACTCTACTATAAAATACTGGTGAACTTCTGACACAAACCACTTTATATCGCCATATGTCCCCAGATGTATTCCTTAATTTTGACATCTCTTGTTCAACTTAACATTAATATTGTGTCATCTAAATGTTTTCAATCATAGACTAGGTTGGTCTTGCGGTCTAAGCTGCTGCCTCTGGGATACGATACAGCATGTATTAATTTACGCCTTTCTGCTCCCTCATTTAAAACTCTCTGTCATTCTCCATGTTAAAAAGAAAAGAAAGTATGTTTCACACACTAGATTACATTCTCTATAATAGTACACTATGTTTAACCAGTAAGAGCCCAATGGTCAAAAGTACATAAGGAAAAGGTGCCATTTGGCAGACAGCCTGACTCATGAGATTCAACCGGATTAATTCCACACTATTTACTTGCTCGGCAGCTGAGCAAATGACAACTGTTAGCTTTTTGTGGCAACAAAATGCTAAACTGAAACTATAAATACATTTCCAAAATTAGGCCCGTGTGTGCAGCGTATTTGCAATACACATACTGCAGAGTTTTGGTCATTTGTAAAGTCAAAATAGAGACAAAATAAAAAGTTCAAATTTTCACAAAATGTCCTCTCATATCACAGATTTTGGGATCAGTACTAGGGTAAGCATATTTGTTAAGCCCACATACTCTTCAAGGCCACTACCATCTTTGAATTGAAATTGAAAAAATAAGAGAACAAATATATTTTAGTGATGTTTATTGTCTGTAACATTATGTATGGTTGCTACAGTCATGTTACTTTTCATTTTAAGGCCAATCAGATTTGCCTTTATTAAGTTATGGATGTCCATGTGCAACCAATTTCTGACGGTTAATTTAGAGGTTGATGAACGCCAGCATGACCTTTGGTGGGCTGCTTGTGTGTATGGAATTTGTACTCCAGCTGGGCAAGATCTATCAATTAAGCATTTGTTATGTCACTGATGGGTCATTACCTTTAGTGTTATCAGTTCATGAATCCCATTTTTCCATTGCAATTGTCAATAATCAAGTTTAGGTTTAGGTTTTGTCCATAATATCAAATATATCCATATTTCTGTGCATTTTCCAGTAATAATTTTTTTATTGGTTGTAATAATTCCGGTATTTTGAATGTATATAACTTTTTTAATATTCAATTTTAAAACATTTTTAACACTAAATCTGGAGATTTTAAACACCCATGGGCTTAAAGGGTTTACTTGGTACCTATTAAGCCCAGTCCAGACTTTTCACATATTTCATAAATTATCTTTACCTTACATGAAAACATTTTGCATATAAATTTAGAAAACTTCAAATAAGAGATTTGAATAAGAGAATTTCATCTGTACTTTTTTGTCTTAAAAAAAAAAAAATCTAAATATTTTAGTTGCCTAAGATACACTACCTTTCAAAACACTACCACTTGATCAGTTGTGAACCTAGCCCTCGCACTCCTCTTTTAATTCTGGTTAGAGCCTGGTTTGTGTGGTTCTGTGAAGGGAGTACTTTGATTTTATTTTAATGCACACAAAATACGTTTTCATTTAATAACAAGGAGATTTCTAAGTGACCCCAAATTTTGAATGGTATTGTAGGTGTTCTTTCCATAATGGTTTTCAGAAAAGTGATAGTTTAATTAGATAAATGCATACATTTTTTATTTATATTACATTTTTATGATTTAAATGTATATAAATATATATACTTATAATTATATATGTATTTAAATATAGCTTATGCCCATTGGTGCTGTCTGTGTTTTTACCAAACACATAACACCTGTCTACATGCCATTTGTTTAACCTTTAATGCCCTTGCTTCCTCTCTGCAGTGGAGGATAAAAAAAGATTTAAGAAATCCCCCATGTTATTGAACACCTCGAATTCTTTCAGTTGGAGTTGTGCCAGAGAGCAATTATTTGGCTAAAAATAGTTTCCCTGATTAAGCACCTGCATGCTGGATCAGGATGCTACTACTGCTCCTGTCTCATCATTTGTTATGCTGCTGTGCATTCATGCAGCACGGCTGGCCCCCTCCCCTCCCTCAGAAATGCTGCAATGCGTCTCCTATAGCCATGTCTGGGTCAGTGTAACTCAGCTAGTGGCAGCATAGCTAGCTAGCTTACCATCCCCATGGCAACAGCTAATGAGCTAATGGCTTTCTCAGGCTGAAGCTGATGAGGCTTTCACAATATTGTTGTGGTTTGCATAGATTACAGGAGAATATTTACAGGATTAAGACGTCTAAGTGCTTTTGTTTAACCCAGCGGAAAAGAAGAGAGTGTGAGGGCCTTGGAGGGAGAGGAAGCCTGGGTGAGGCTGACCGGTTAGTCAGCATCAAATTTAGTTTGACAAGTGTTGCATTATTGATAATTGGGTTCAGACATGTTTTTATTGTAGAATCCCAACATTAGTTACTTTTGCTAATTGGCATGTTTAGTTTGACCTCTCATTGAGTGGTATAAACAGACAGTGTTGTCTGCAGAGATGTTGTTGTAGGTTGCAAGCAAACATTAGTAGTGTGACTGTCAGACATTCTTGTGACACTCATCCTATAATGATAATTATTGGTAGCTTATTAGTAATTAAAAACATTGTTAGTGAAACATTTTGGATCCTTTTTCCCTGGTCCAACCCATTTGTTCTGTAATGTCATTTTCCATTATAAATTGTTATCATGAAAACATCTGGTCTCACAGGTTAAAGATGGTCAGGTTCCATAAAGGACCATTGATGTTTAAGGCTTAGTGACCAATTTATATAATTTCTCCATTATAAGATTCATCTATTTTTACATGCTACATTAGTAACAGGAAAAGCCGGGCAGGGGCTCAAATTATGGTGGCAACTTAAACTTAAACATTGAGCAAATAAGGCTAACCACAAGAACTGGAACATATAGGTTATTTTATTATTTAAAAGGTCTGCACACACAAACCAACAAAAAACGTTGACTACAACACTGTTGTTTTTGTTTAGTCTTTCATATCTTTTGTTTTGGTTTCCTCTCCAGGACAGATAACTCTTCAGTACAAGAGTAATGTCCTTGAGACTGTTGTGTTGGTGAACCCGTCAGAAGAGACAACTTCATCAGAGGTAAGTGGGACCCAGATAAATCTATCAACGCAGGACATCTGCCTATGCAGTAGTTACCTTTATACAGCAACATCTGGTATGGTTGATGTTTCTCAGTGTGAACCGTTTACTGATCCTGTCAACTGTCTGTCATAATTGACAAGTAACTATTGTCTTTCACCTCCTGTCCAGATCCGTTCTCTAGTCACTAACTCTGCCGGGCACAAGCTACTAGTCCTAAGTGGACAGAGCTCGGAGCAGGGAGGGGATATCAAACTGCAGGGTGGAGCTTTCACCTGGAGACACTTCGCTGACATTATATATGATCCTGGAGTAAGATCAATTATTTATCAATACTTAAATGAGGGTTGATATTGCATGGTATACTGAACACGAGTGCTTTTCAAAATTACTCTTAGGGACCATCAGAAGTTTATATTTTTTATTTCAGTCTTGAACTAGCTCATCTGATTCACCTAATCATGGGAGTAATAATTAGTTGAATCTGATGTGCTAGCTCTGTAAAAGTTCAAAAACTGAAATGGCTGCTGGTCCACAAGGAGAGGTTCGTGAACCCCTGTCCTACACTGAGTTTTGTAACTAATATAACTATGTAATACTGTTGGTAGATCCAGAAATCTCCCATCATATTGGTCTTTCATTTGGGGAGGATTCAATTTGTATAAATATGCTAAATTATTGTTTTATTCTATTGCTATTAAAATATGCTTCTTTGCATAAGCTTTGCCTAATAGAGTGTTTATGTTGTGTTGTGATTCCATCTACAGGTGACCGAGGTCCTGTCCAGCTCTGCATCAGACCAGCGGCCCAAGCTAACAGTATCGTGCCAGGGAGACAGGGGCTGGAGCTCCCTGGGCCACAGTCAGGCTCAGCAGCACCTCAAGAACATTCTGGAATACCGTCTGAACCCAGAGCATACTCTTCCCAAAATGGAGGGAGTTTCGGAGTTCGCTGAGTATGTCTCAGAAACTGTGAATGTCCCATCGCCCTTTGACCTCCTAGAACCCCCTACCTCAGGTGGTTTCCTGAAGCTGTCCAAGCCCTGCTGCTATATCTTCCCTGGAGGGAGGGGTGACTCTGCCCTGTTCGCCGTAAATGGATTCAACATTTTGGTGGATGGAGGTTCTGAACGCAGGTCCTGTTTCTGGAAGCTGGTCAGACACTTGGACAGGATAGACTCAGTCCTCCTGACCCACATTGGGGCTGACAACCTCCCAGGCATTAATGGGTTGCTCCAGAGGAAGATTGCTGAGCAAGATGAGGAGCAGTCCCAAGGGTCTGGTGGCTCCAACACTTATGGTGATTGGATGAAGAATCTTATCTCACCCGAGCTTGGCGTGGTGTTCTTTAATGTCCCTGAGAAACTGAGGATGCCCGAGTCTACGCTTAAAGTCAAGCGGAGCATTGAGGAAGCATCTCTTACACTGCAGTACCTAAACAAGCTTGGCATAAAATCAGAACCCCTCTATAGGGTTGTTAGCAACACCATCGATCCCATCACACTTTTCCACAAGCTGGGCGTTGGCAAACTTGACATGTACATCCTAAATCCTTTGAAGGACAGCAAGGAGATGCAATTCCTCATGCAGAAGTGGGCTGGGAACAGTAAGGCCAAGACTGGTATTGTGATGTCCAACGGAAAAGAAGGAGAAATATCAGTCCCCTACTTAACCTCTGTAACAGCTCTTATCGTATGGATCCCTCATAGTCCAACGGAGAAGATAGTCAGGGTGCTGTTCCCTGGAAATGCCCCCCAGAACAAAATATTTGAAGGTCTTGAAAAGCTAAAGCATCTGGACTTCCTTCGCTACCCAGTGGCAACCCAGAAAGATATATCCTCTGGGTCCCCGCCTCCAATTATAAAACAAACAAAGATGAGATCTAGAGCAGAGAGTAAAGAGAGCCTGAAATCGTCAGCCAAAACACAGTTATCCTCAAAAGCCAGCAAGAAAGAGACCAAAGGACAAGAAGATGAGTCCAAGAGCAACTCTGCTAAAGATAACAAAACTGAAAGAAAAGAGGAAAAGAAGATGAAAAGTGAAAGTACAAAAGCTACCAAAGCCACCAAACAACAACAAAACAGTGAGGCAGCACCTGAAGCAGCTAAACTGGAGAAAAATAAGTTGTCCAAGGAAAAAATTACGAGGAAACACTCCAAGGAAAGAACTCCCAAAATGGAGGAGAAAAAGGACAAAGAAAAAAAGGAGATAAAAAAAGAAAAGCGGGAAGTAAAGAAAGATGACAACAAACGTGATGTTAAGAAAGATGATAATGCTAAAAAAGAGGATAAAAAAGAAATGAAAACAGTGGAGGAGAAAAAGAAGGATCTGAGTAAGCCAGAGCTGAGGAAGATCACCAAACCAGATCTGAAACCCTTTACCCCTGAAGTCCGGAAAACACTCAATAAGGCCAATAAGACACAGGCCAAACCCAAGTCAGACAAGAAAGAAAAGACAGACAAGAATATAACAGTAAGACCAGTCAAAGAGAAAACTGTTGAGAAAAAGTCTGTTACCAAGAAAGCCCCTGCAAAAGCTGCTGCTTCTTTGCCTAACAGGTCTGTAGTATCCTCACCAGAAGATCTCACTAAGGACTTTGAAGCTCTAAAACAGGAAGAACTATCCAAACTAGGGAGCGAACCCATTCAGAATGATGTAATTTCTGGACATCTACCTTTACCAGACTCCAAAATCTTTGATGAGGGAATAACAGCCAATGCCCAAACAAGACTAAGAAATAATTTTGAGGATGAGGGTGCTGACCAGGATGATGATGACAATGAAGAAGTGTACAACAAAGAAAGAGATGCACTAAAGGAAAGTGCAGATTTTGAGAAGTGGCTGGACATAAAAAGCAGCACTGCTGTGAATGGGGAAGATAAGGACAAAATTGAAAAGTTTGAGAACTACTCTATTAAAGGAGACATGAAGTCAAAGAAAAGCGTCAGTTCCGAAGAGGAGGATGATGTGATTGAAAAAGCTGATCTTGAGGGTATTGAGGATGATGAGGATAAATACAAAACAGAAGAGGCCAAAACAGAGAAAAAAGAGTGGGATACCAAGTCAACTGACTTTAAATCATTTTCAACTGCAGTTGCCTCAGGAGAATCCATAACCGTTGCCTCTGAGCAAGTCTCCTTCATCCAAGATGAGACTATTCCAGGTTATTCTGAAACAGAGCAGACAATCTCTGATGAGGAAATCCATGAAGAACCCGAGGACAGGATCCCACACCTCCACTACGATGTTACATCCTATGACATTTCTGTTCCTGACGTTCCAGGATCTTTTGACTCGGTGCATGGTTTTAAAGAGATGAGAGCCTCAGGTATAGCCGATGCCTCAGACTTTAAAGGCAAAGGCTTCATGGGAAGACATGACCCAGTGTTGGCAGCTTACCCAAACAGCACTGCTGCTCCGCTTGCAGAGGAAGAGCACATCTCCTCCGCGACATCAGTCACAGAGTATGACAAGCTTTCCTCATTTGCCACCTCCATGGCTGATGACCAGTCCATCGCATCAGTGACTGCCCCTCAAACAGAGACAGAGACAGGGAGAAGTTCCCTTCTCTTAGACACAGTAAATAGCATCCCTTCCCGCACTGAAGCCACTCACGGGAAGGACTACCTCTACTCTGCTGGAACCATCTCTCCCACCTCCTCCCTAGAGGAGGACAAGAACTTTAACTCCCCACCGTCAAAGGAATACCAGCCCTTTGTTCCAGAGACAGAGGCTGGTAGGACCAAACCCGTTCAGGAGGAGTATGATGAAGAGGAAGATGAAGATGAAGACCAGACCCCCAATGTTGACATACCTATGGGTAAACTACAAGAGGGCTACGAGCAAGCGGCAGCCATGTTAATACAAGACAAAGATGGATCCCACTCCACTGCCTTTGAGCCTCCTCCTGCCTCTCTCTCCAGTGAGTTGAAGCCTACCTCAGTGTTTCAAGGTGAAGAAAGATGTCTTAATTCCCAGGACACGTTGAAGCTGGCCTCACTCTCACATTCAGTCTCTGTCTGCAGTGACTATTCTTCCACAGAAGATAAGAATGATGACAACATGGAAAAAAATAAGACCCAGAGAACTGGTCTCTCTGGTGACAAGACCACCTTTGAAGAATCAGAGAAGGAGGATGAAGATGCAGCCACGTTGCTCCAGAATAAAGATAGTCTCCACTCCATCACATTTGAGCATACTGCTGACTCTTTTTCCAGTAAGTTGAAACCTAGCTCCATGTTTGAAGTTCAGGATAGATGTCTAAGCCCAGAGGATAACACTGTCAAGCTTGCTTCGGTCTCTCCTTCTGACCCTGCCTGGAGTGGCTACTCTCTCACAGAGGAACAGAAAGATGACAAAAAAGAAAAAACTATGATTGAGTTCCAGAAAATGGATTTATCTGGTGACAGGACCACCTTTGAAGAGTCAGATGAGGAGGATGAAGATGGGGCCATGTTGCTCCAGGACAAAGATAGTTCTTACACCACCTCTGAGACTCCCACTCTTCCCTCTTTCTCCAGTGGGTTGAAGCCTACCTCCATGTTTGAAGGTGAAGATAGATGTCTGAGCCCAGAGGACAAAACCATGAAGCCGTCCTCATTGTCTCACTTGGTCCCTGACAGCAGTGACAACATTGAAAAAACGGAGCTACAGAAAATGGGTCAGTCTGATGAGAGAATCACCTTTGAAGAATCAGATGAGGAGGAGGAGGAAGACGAAGATTTTTATGAGAAAAGGGATCTCAAACCCTGTGTCAAAGCAAAGTACTTGGAACAGAAGGAAGGAAGGTTTTTAGATGATGAATCTCCTCAGGATGAAAAGCTGTCTGATAAGGAAAAAGGACTTTCCGAGGATGACTTAAATGCCAAGTATCTCCAGAATGAACCGGCATTAACAGATAAAACACAATTCTCTGGTTACACAGAGCAAAAAAACAAATCCCAGGTAATGCACTCAGATGAGGAAGATGATGATGAGGAAGATAATGTTCTTTCCCTAGGTGGAACAGGATCGATACCTCTATCAGCAGAGCGAAGCAAGTTTTACTCTAAAGATGACAAAAAGGATCCAGCATTATCCAGTAAAAAGGACCATGTAACATTAAAAGAGGCAGAGAAAAGTGTCCAATTCCATCTTTCGGATTTCCCGGAACGGGAGAGTAAAGAAAAACGCTCAGAGGAAGCAATAAGACAGGACACCCCATATGTACATGGCAAGACTTTCTCTTACAGTGATATATATGACAACAAAACATGTTCAACAGAGTCATATTCATATGGACCGAGTTACCAGGAAGACCAACCAGAAAAGATTGTGAACGACAGTATGAAGGAGATACAGAAAAAGGACATGGCTTTCCTTTCAGACAAGGAGGGCTTCACAAGTTCAAATGGTAAAGATTCATCTTCCTCCTCTTCCCCCTTCCCATGGCTTCATGGCTCTGAATCCACAATGATAAGTGAGCCATGTGTATTTAGCAGAGAAAGTAGATTCCCTTCCATGGCTGATAGACCAGAGGCGTCAACTACATCCTTATCTTCAGAGGGAGACTCGTTCTCTTATAAAGGTGTTGGTGATTACTCATCGGGAAAAAGTAGCGCCGCAGCCAAACATCCAAAGAGCTACTATGACAAAGAGGAGGAACTGGAGATCGACATGAGGAAGCTAACAGCAAGGGATGAGGAAGACTATGATGATTGTGATGATGAAGATGATGATGAAGAGGAGGAAGATGAGGAGGAGGAGGCAATTGACTCAGATATAGAGAAAGGCGCAAAAGAGAAATCTGAAAAGGAAGTACAAAGTCCTTTTATGGACGGTGTATGCTCCAAACAGCCCCAATTTATGGTTTCCATGGCTGGCTATGGTTATAGCAGTCAGGCAAAGCCACCTACATCCCAAGGGGTGAGTTTTAAAGAACCAGAGTGTATGGATTCCATTGCCAGCTGTGACTATAATAGCCAGGCTAAACCACCCACACCAGATAACGTGAGCTCGCAAAAACAGCCAGAGTGTATGGATTCCATGGCCGGCTATGACTATAATAGCCAAATGAAGCCACCTACTCTAGATTATGTGAGTTTGAAACAGTCCAAGTTTAATGATTGTGTGGAAGGCTATGTTTCTAACAGCTCTGAAAAGACAACTTCGCCAGACGGTGTGAACTCCAACCAACCAGAGTTCATGGTTTCCATGGCAGGCTATGGTTACAACAGCCAGACAAAGCCTACTATGCCAGGGGCCTTTGCTTCTTCTACAACCAGCAAAGGTGACATGACCACCACAGGGTTCTCTGAGTACTCTGGGTTAGATTTTAGTTTGGGCGGTGAAACAGATTTGTTCCAATCCAGTGAGATGAAGGACAAAGAGGGAAAAGATGATTTTCACAGCGAGATATCTGATGCTGGTAGGAAAACAGGAGACACAGTAGGCGTCTCATCAGGTTTTCACTATACCACCACATCTGCCACAGCTTACTCCTCTTCATCGTCTTACAGCTACTCTTCCTCTACGTCTGGTCCATCACACTCCACCAGCCGGCAATTTGGTGAGGAGCTTGAGACACCAGCCACGGCCTCGGACCCCATCTTTAAACACGATGCAGACAGCATTGGCTTTGAGTACTCTTCTTTCAAAGATGAACACTCGCTGGCCATGGACTCATCCCCCGTCTCCAGCACCAGCGGAATGGTCAAAGATGAATACCTGGAGGTTTCAGAGAAGCAAGTTACAATGGCCACAACCACCACTGCTGAATCCACTTCCAGTCTGGCCCGCTTTTCACCTCTTAGCCCATTTGAGGAGATCAAACCTTTCCACTCACATTCTTCCACATCTTCCTCAGAAGACAAAAAGGAGCAAGTGACCTTAATGGGAGGAACCATTTTCGACAAAGGCCACCAGTCAGACTGCTTCTATAAGCCAAATTGTTCAGAGGCCAAGCTGCAGGCAGCAGAGAGTTATGAGCCTTTCTCCCAGCCACCAAAAGAAAGGGATGCCACAGGTGTGTTGGGCATCACCTCATATCCACACCCTGACTCAACCACCAAGCATTACTTTGAAAACTCAGACAGTAGTGAAGGCGATGATGACGAAGGTGAGATGCATGAGTTGGGCAAGACCTCACTAACTGGGCTGTACGTCTCCGAAAAACATGGCAGTAGCACTACCACCTCTGGTAAAACAGAGGGCACCGGTCTCCCTGATATGCTAGCCTCATACATGCCCTCCTCTCTGCTGTCCACGACCAATGGCCCTGCAGAGGTCTGCAGCATGAGCTCCCCCATCACTGCGGGGGCAACAATTGGTCAAGGTCTGGGTACAGCTGAGACCAGAAAGGTGAGGAGCTCCTTCGAATGGGAGATGCAGAAGTCCCAGATGGGCATGGTTCCTGGCGACTCCCCACCTCACTACCGCCATGAGGATGAGTTTGACGAGGAGTGTGAAAGCGAACCAGAGCGCCCCACTCGTCCACTCTCCCTCTCCTCAACTGATCACTCATTCCACTCACCGTTCTACACAGAGGCATTGAGCCAAGAAGGAGCCGGAGCAGGAGATGATGAAGAAGACAGTGACCAAGACCTGCCTCCCGAAGTTTGCATGGGGGCCGCTTCCTCCTACACCTCATCGAAACCCTCCCCTGGCTACTCCTCCTCTGAGCATAGGCAGCGTGAAGGAGACCTCTCACCTTCCTTCATCAATCCCAGCATGCAACAGCATTCCAGCGATGAAGAAGACGAGGAACAGGGATGCAGGAGCGACCAATCACAGGAAGTAAACGAGCACATAATGTCTGCCAAGAGAAGGGCCAACAAACAGCCCCACCATTCCCGGGGTGACTTGGTCCCTCACCCTGGCATGACTGGGATAGCACTGGCCGCAGAAGACACGCCTCCAACGTCCGTCAGTGATTCTATACCGTCCCAGTCAGATTCGGATGTGCCTCCTGGGACCGAGGAGTGCCCCTCCACGGGCGATGGCAACATGGACTCGGACTCGGACACAGAATACCTGCCTGTGGATAAGTCCTCTACCGTGGGAGGAGGCCACCATCACTCGTCCTCTTCTTCTTCCAAGAGAAGCCCCCATGACCCCCTTCCCACTCCCCGAATGGACCCGTCCCCCCACCCTCCTCATCCCGACGTCTGCATGGTGGACCCTGATGCTCTGGCAAATGAGCAGAACAGGGTTGCCCCTGAATTGCCCCTGAAGAAGGACCCAAAGACAAAAGGTGTGCGGAAGACAGGAAAACCCAAATCAGCATCTCCAGCTCGCCGAAAGCGGTCCCCCATGCCAATGAAGCAGTCACCATCCCCTCGCAGTGCCTCACTGAAAAAAAAGGAGGCAGAGAGGAGCTTTAGGATGTCCCATCTGTCGGACGGACAGGCTTCCAGAGATGATGACCTCTCCAGGTCCAGCTACAACACCGGCAAGACGACCAATGGAGTGAAGAGCGGCTCAGGTATATTTGGTTCTCATATGCATACTGTTAAAGTGTAGAGCTTTGAGTAGTCTGGATTGGTCCAGCAGTCTAAACAGCTGCTTCAGTTGCACATACAACGCTGTTGCATTCAAACCTACTGCTATTTCAGAACTCCCAAATCTGTCTTTTCTACATTCTATCTGTCTGAAAAACCTAAACCTATAATGAATATTTTACCAAGCTTTGAAAACTAGTGGCGCCAACTAGAAATGAACAAAACCCTGCCAGACGTTGCACTGCTAGAATAAAAGTAGAACACCACAGTGGCAGCTCCTAATTGACTGTATAGTGAAGTGCCAAGTGATGCATGTTTTTTTTTTATAAAACAGACAATAAATAAAACGTCTCATCTTTTGCTTTGTTAACATACATGGAAAAGATTATGCTGGTAAGTGGCAAGCATGGGTTTAGCTCACATGACAGACATTTCAAGACTTAGCACGTTAGGGCCTTTTCACCTTTAATATTGTCTTTTTAATTCATTGAACAAATAGTTTCTAAGGCAGTGACTTGGTTACATTAGTGTGCAAATACTACTGTATAATGGGGGCATTAACTGTGTTCAGATTTTACATTCACATACCAAATGATGTACTAATGTAAACTACAATCAACTGACATCTGTTAAAGTGATTTTTTATTAACTCTAAATTAAATCATCTTAACCTCTAGGATTTCCTTCAAGGTTTTCTTTTTAAGGGAGTAACTTATCAAGTCAGCCTTTAAGGAGTATGCAAGGCACAAGCAGCACAGAGGTCCATTTGTCAACTAATCATCCAGCTCTGGACTGTTTGGATCAGAAGAGTTGTTAGATGGTTGGGAGTCCCCAGGATAGATTTGAGAACCACTGGCCCCTCTGTAGATTATTGGCAATAAACATGTTTCTATCTGAAAACAGTATCTTAAAACAAATGTTCCTTCTATTATATGATGCAAAAGAAACTCAGTTGTTTGCTGTAAACCTACATACATTAGGCCTATATTCCACAACATTGTACAACAAAATCAGGCACAGACAGGTCAAGGCTGCCAGGCTGTGGAAAGTGACAGGGAAATATAGGGAGGTAGGAATTGAAAATGCTTCAAATCACCAACCGTGTGGGAAGCATCAAATAATTTGGAAACTTTAAAGTACTGACTCCCTACCCCTCTCAGTAGGATCTCAGAGGTCCAGTTCGTCGGTTCCCCAAGGTCCTCCCATCTACGTAGATTTGGCCTACATCCCCAACCACTGTAGTGCAAAGAATGTGGACCAGGAGTTCTTCAAGCGTGTTCGCTCGGCATACTACGTGGTGAGTGGGAACGACGCCACCAACGAGGAGCCCAGCCGAGGTGTCCTGGACGCTCTACTGGAGGGCAAGGCACAGTGGGGTTCCAATCTACAGGTAACAAACCATTAACCAAACAAATAGAAAAAAGCCTCTTTCAGTGATAGATCAATAGATCTCCTCCACATCTTGTTCGCTTTTCTTCCTACTTCTATGTATTACCTCCATCTTTTTCATTTTCTCGCCCACTCCTACAGGTGACTTTAATTCCAACCCATGACACCGAAGTAACTCGGGAGTGGTACCAGCAGACCCATGAGAGGCAGCAGGAGCTGAACATTATGGTTTTGGCCTCCAGCAGCACGGTGGTCATGCAGGATGAGTCCTTCCCTGCCTGCAAGATAGAGTTTTAAGCCCCATCCCTTCCTTTTCCCCCCATAATGGAACAACCCACAGCTCTCCTGGCTTAGTGTCTGTGTTTAAATATTTATAGTCTTTCCCAGGGATTTATTGCATATGGTAAATCATAACAGAACATCTCAAATGACACCCTATTGGTCTTAAAGGGAACATAGGGCTCTGGTTTAATGTACGGCACTGGACAGTATGGTGTCATTTTAGGCGCCGTATATTCAACGGCCACATGTTTGATTATGGATGTTAGATCACTGTTGGTTTTATAAAGGTGCTCTTCATGACACAATGCCCCGCTACTCTGTGAGGTTAAAAAAGGGAAGAAAAACTCATTCAAACAGTAGAATGCCAAGCCAAATGGTTACTGTTTATTCATATTACCTAATTAGATGAATATAAAGCACAAGTAGGCCCCACTCTTATGTTACAGATGACAACAGCAAGAAAAGACTAAATATGTGTTTAAAGTACTAATAACACAAAACAAATTTTGTACTTTACAATGTTTTGTAGACCCAAATATAACATACTAATACTGATGATCCTAACACACACGGTTCATGTTCCCATCCATTAGCCATCTATGGAACAAATTTCCATCTTCTCAAACTTTGTGCCTGATACTGACACAATGGCATAGGTGATGTTAGCAGATTGTCTCTAAGGGTCTTTTAAATGTTGAACAGTTTTCAGTAGATTAGAGTAGAACCAAGAAATTGAGCTGTTATCATTGGCTCCATGTCATGCAATTTCCATATGTTTTGTGCAAGGTAAATAAGTGTTGTCTGGTTGTAAATTTGTGTTGAGCGCAGTCCCATCCAGATCACATGTAGATCTGTCAAACAGAGCGGTAGTGCTGTATTTATCACCAAAGTCAGCATCTACAAAATGAATTGGGACCAGGCTTATGTATGATATATTGTGAAAAAAAACTGACTACTTAGATTACAACATTTTCCTGACTGTTTTTCAAGTTGTAGTGTTGCTACATTGAAATGGTGAATACCTCCTTCGGAAATGTCTGGCTCTGCTGAACACAGTGTAGACTAGGGGGCTGTACTCCAGTTATGACCATAGACATCATGGCATCCTATGTAGTGCACTACTTTGGACCATGGCCCATAGGGTTCTGTTCAAAAGTAGTGCACTGTAGTTCATAGGGTTTTAGGGACACAGTCAATATACACATCAGTTATGAATACAGCAATAGTAGCTCATGGCCCATCACCTTTGTATAATAGGTGATTAGGTGTTTGAAGTCTTGAGGCGTGTTTGTGAGGTGTGTGTCGTGCATAGGACTACGCTAATGAAGCATCGTGGGACGGTTTCGAAAGTGATAGAGGTTTGACTGTCACCCACTTGTGCCTTTCTGCACTGCCGTGTGTTCTGAGAAACAGTAGATGCTGGTTTGAAATGTTGCTTGTGTGGCAGAGCCATAGCTATTCATTGTTTGGCAAACTTCCTTTGCGTTTTAAAATCAGAATGGTAATCGAACTGGCATTGAAATCCCCAAGACAATTACGTTTCTGGTTGGAATGCAGATTTGAATGTTGTCGTCGTGGCATATTTTAGTGAAAGCGGAAAGGTAGTTTTCCGTGGTAAAGTAGTGGCGAGTCGGACAGGTCTCCGCTGTTGTTCTGGCTGTTGTGATATGAACGCTAAACTAAAGGCAAAAGTCCAAAATGATGATTTGCAGAGACTACTAAGCAAAATGACCTGAGACTTTTACCAGAACATGTTTGTTTCATATGGTCTGATAATCCACCAACATGTGTTTGTGATAATGTTGACAACCGCAAATAAACAACTTAATGAACCAAGAACCGTGGTCACGCCCCTATTCTAAAATCTTAAAGCTGGCATGAAAAACATCTTATTACTACAAATAGGTTGTCTGTCTTTAAGGACTGAGATGGAAGCATTTACATATATGTTGAAAATAGAGATTATTTACAATATTGTTTCCAGATGAGTTATATTATTTGTATTACTCTGACTGTCTTAGAAAGCGTAAAGATGGGGTTTAAAACTTAACTTGGGACCGGATGCAAAAAGGAACTACAAAAACCTTGATTCAATGCCTTTAAAGTTTATTTTTCAAGCAAAAGCTATAATTGTGTAATAAATGTCAGTGTGTCTGGAATGTGATTTAGAGAATTATTTAAGATGGGTTTTTATGAGGATGTGCAGTATGCCACATACCTTACTGTATGTTAGGAAGAACATTATTAGAAACAGAGAAAGTTCACTAAGAACCGTTTTAATTCAATGTTTAATTATTTACTTTTTTTCATAATAATATTGAGGTTTTTGAGGCTTGCAGCTAATTATAAAGACATAACATGCCTTGTTTGGGGATTATAGACAATGTCCACAATTGCTGATTGCACAATATTTCAGGCAAATGTGAAGATATTTAGCTATGTATATCAGTCTTTCGGTAACACATATGGCGCGCGCACACGAGCATAGTGACAAAGGGAAGACAATTGGCAAAGGCTTTCAGTGAATATGCTTTTAATGCTGCAGTGTTTTTCTTTCCATTGCCGATTCACAAATTTACCAGACCATGCAGATTATCGTAGTGCAGTTTTTAGATGTAAGAACAAACAGAGCTTGGTCTGGTCTAACCAGGCTGGTTCTGAGGAATGTAAAGATGCAGATCAACCTTTACAATCTCCATAAAGGGAGACATTGATTTCTTGGTTGCCTTGGTGACATACAGTACAGGTTAGTAGTTGGTGTACAGTATGTTTTCTGCTCCATTAACCAGAAAGACTTGTCAAACTGTTCTCTCTATTGTGTGTGAATACAACACATATCAAATGTGTTTTGAGGGCAGAGAGGGTGTTCTTTTGTTTCTTCCCTCTAGTCGACCATCAGTGTAACCCTAATGCTTCGCAATAGGCTGTTGTTTCTCGGGAGAGAACTGGGAAATTAAGATATACATTTTCTCAGATTTTTGATGATACAGGTAATTTACATTTGCAAAGCTAACAGTAAGACAAACTAAAATGCCTTCTATATTGTATAGTGAAGAGAACATTCTGTATAACAAATATAGAAAGATTTTACAGTGCTTGAAATGGGCTTTTACTCAGAGATTGCGATTTAGATCAACAGCGTCCCTTTATTGCTCAGTGGTCCATGAGATGATTTTGTGGTCTTTGACTTCAAAATTGTATTAACCAAGACTTCAACTGTTATCTCATTTAAATGGATGGAATAAAAATTGCATTCACAAACACAAATCAGATCACTCACACACAAACCTGACTGCCAGATTGAGTGACTCAGATCACTATATCAATCAATTTTCTATCAAGGGTATTTGTAATGGTTGACACAGAACATTTTTCAAAAAACTAAAAATAATAAAACAAAACAAAAACAGTAACTGTATGAGTATCAACGTATTGTGCAAAAAATATAAAAATGCTTCAGTTATATTCTCTAAAAGTCATAAGAATTATAATGTGAAGAAATCCTAAAGATTGTCCATCATTCCAATTAACTCTGCTCGACTGCATGCTACCTTATCAGTTCTAATCCTGTATTAAATAGTTTAATAAGGACTAAAATGCTATTTTAAAAGATGTATATTTAAAACCGCTGTTTGTGTTGATGGTACAGAGAAGGCCTATGTAAGGTCCTACTGTTGCCTCCACTGGCTGTGCTGTAAGGCATTGTGATTGTTTTCCTCATTTTCTTCATGACTTCATTTTTTCAGCTCTTGTTTTAAGTGCAATATACGTACTTATGTATCTCTCTTTAAAACGTAAAAGAACATAGACCTTCAGCAGACTTATTGTTCTAGGGAAATGTGTGGTGATCACAAATAAAACTAATTTATTGAAAGAATTCAGAAGGTCTCAAGTGTCTGATTTCAGTTAACTTGTGATATGAATCAATTATAAAAGGAAATTAACTGTAAACTTCACAGAAATAATTTGCCAAATTGTAGCCTATAAATCCCTGTCAGTGGTGTGTGCATTATGTGTATTTCTCACCAGATATTTGTATTCCAAAATGACTGGCAGACTAGGTAAATATAAATAAAAAAAAATTGCATAAATGTGATAGTTGTTAATCAGATTGTTCTTAAATTTAAATCTAATCTTAAACTGAGTGAAAATAGTTGATGCGTACCACAATCATTGGCACCACAAGAATTTCAGAAACTTATTGGAATCTATGGTCTGTGGAGACAAAAAAAACATAGCTTTTCAAAACAAATACCAGAGGTTTGTTTGGTATAAGAGCAATGGCCATCAGGAAATAACCTTATCCCTACTGTGAAGTGTGGTGGTGGATCTGGTCAAAGACCCAGGGACCCTTGTTAGTATACATGGCAACTTAAGACTACATCAAGTACCAGGAAATTTTAAACCAAAATCTGTCTAGCTCTGTTAGAAGGCTGAAACTGGGTCACCGTTGCACACCAAAATATCCTGTACACTTATATCTGGTAACATTTCCTAATAGTGAATTTAGATTCAATGTGGTTGTGAAAAATGGCCGACTGAACCCTGAAGAATTTCAATCTCTACTTGAAAGGACGTCTAAAGGGACAATGAGCTTACACAATGCAGGCATTGTCTTAGAGCAAACACTGAGTACATTGAGCGGATGGCGAATGAGCAGCGATCTGTTGAATGCATTACCCTGGCTGGCACACACTGAATGGCCACCAAAATGACATCATCCACAGTCACATGAGCTCGATGTAGTCGGACCAGCAGATGTTGCAGGAGGACAAACCTTTTCCTCTTTTTCTTCTTTTCTGAAACAGACTGAATGGAAACAGTGTTCCTGTGTGCTTTGGATCTGGTAGTACTGATCACTAGTCCATCTGATCCAATAGTAACATTTCAGATGGTGAGTTCAACTATGACTCCATAAAAATGACTCCATAAATATTACCAATATCTTTGTGTTCTCTCACTGTACTATTTGTTTCCTCCATATTCTTCTATGTTGCAAAAAACTGCTTTACTCTGTCTTAGATATTTCCACACTATGAAGTTATAATAATACTGTGAAAAAGCTTTTACATAAGAAAGCCAGAAATGTTTGCCCATTTGTGAGACCAATATTTGTCCTGCCTGCTGACATCATCAGATTATAAATTAGTTATAATACAATATTGAAATGCAATGATGTCAAAGAGTGCATTTGGTTTACAGATTAACAGTTACAATGCCATTTTAATACTAGCACTGTTTTTGAATTTTGCAAAACTGTCCAATGAGTATGGAGAAATGATCTACAAATGGGAGTTGAGACACCTTGTTTATCTACATTTTCTTAGTCTATAATGGGGCTCCATTATTAGATATTTAATATTATAGCTCCAATATGAGCTGATTTCAAAACAACTGCAAGTTACAAGGCTTACACAACTAACATTTGATGATGCAAAAACATTGATGTGACCCAAAAGGTGGAACAGTAGAAAACATATCCTGAAACATCACCAAAGCAAACAGGGAAAGATATTTTGAATGGGGAATGTAACAAGCAGGCCAAAAATCTTTTACCTACAAAGTGGCCAGGGACCACATATTTTAGACATCTTTTTATGATAGCTAAACAACAGTCCCTTCTGCCCAGTCTCTACCTTTGAAGGGTTTAAGTCCTTTGTAGCTGAAGCAAATGAATTTCAACCCCTAAGCCCTGAATGTATTGTGATCCTTGTGACGGCTCGGTTTCTCTGCGTCTCCTCTAGCATTACCGGTCCTCTACGTATCCTGAGACAAAGAAGAAACTAGAACAGTTACTAAAACATCAGCTTCTCTTGAGATTGTTTTATGTATACATCTGAACAAACAGGTCAGGGGTCAGTTCTCTGTGCCCTGCTTTCTTAAAGAAAGCAATTGCATAACCAGTCAGTCAGTCCATTAATGGAGCACAGCGAATGGACTGCAGGGCATGCTAGACACTAAAATGAGTGGCTGTAATTGTTTTGAAACTTGGTATTAATTGGAACATTGCTAATTTATGTTTATGTTGTGATTTTTTGAACAGCCACTTCCCTGTGTTAATATTCTTGGCCAGATCCCTGATGAAAAAGAGATTAACAATCTCTTACTTTACATACAGGAAGGTTGAAGACCTTATATAAGATGCCTCAGTAAAATGAAGGGATTCATTGCAACATTAGTCCATCCCAGTATTTTATTTTAATCTGTATTTTTAATATTACTTTGGTCAACCAAACTGTGACCTCTTCAAGGCATCCTCCAATTCAAACACTCATCACACAGTAGGGTGGTGGATGAATAGTTTGTCTGCAGCAATGGGACATGGAGCATATGGCCTACAGTGTGGTTTCTCAAGGGTTAAAAGAGCTCTCCCACAGATATTCTCTGTGAATCTGCAGGGGATTTCCCAGGTATAAGTCAAAATGTTAATATTTTTGTGATGGTAGACGTTATAATTCAATCATTCTAATACATAAAAATACATTTAACATGTGGAATTGAATCCATTAGCCTATATCGCATCAGTGTCGTTTAGTTTAGTGCTATGGAAGTCATATCAAAGTAGCTGTCTAAAAGAAGCCCACCGTGAGCGAAAAAGTATTTCACAGGACATTTTATTCATATGGTTCGAGAAATAAAGCTGCATTTGAAGAAACAGAGCCTTAGAGCAGACTACCCACATAGCAAGTAGCACAGACAAGCAGAGAGGGTGCCATATTCTCAGCGGATTTTTCGGAGTTAAAGATTACATGAAATGTCTAAAGCATTTAAGTGCATTTTCATTCGTAAAGCCTTCGTGAAGAGTTAAGTGCACACAACAGATTATTATTAATTACACCATTAAATAGGATCTACCCATGTTCAGTCACCTTCAAAAGATAAGACGAGAAAACTCAAATGCAGCTCTTTAGTGTAGTTTAGGATCTTGAATTGAAAGATGAAATATCGAAAACACATTACAACACTGTACACTAAACTGGAGAGGTACAACACAGAATCAGGTAGCTAATTCTATAGACATTAGTGATAACATATATCTATACAGCAGCATTGGTAAATGTCTGAATTTAAATATCTGAATTTAAACAGAAACATGTATCTCAACAGTAGATTGCACTACAGGAGAGATCAAAATAGTCACTGCACCAATCCAAATAGTCAAATACAGGTTCTCATTTCATCATAGCGATCTGTCTAACACACATAACTGGCCCTGCTTTAAAACTTGCAGTCCTAATTGTGTCTAGCTTATGGAACCACAAAGAACTGTCCAAAAATACCCAGCTCTTTTATTTAGTGAATAAAAGGATTGCTAATAAAGTCATGTTTGAGGCAATCTTTTACAAAAATATACAGTAGCTATGATAAGGTAACTGTTAATAAATCTGTGATAGCTCCGCATAAAAAATATAACCACATTACGTGTTAAATCCAAAGTTAAATATAGATCTTTCTCTCTTCATATGGTTTCTATTTGATTACGTAAATAAAGGGGTAGATGAGAAGGTTTGCAAAAACGAAGTGCAGACGTTGTGAACAAATCAAAAGTTGACTATTTCACAGGCAGTGTAGGCAGCAAAGCAAGACAGGGATGTTCTGATCTAAAATGTCGGTCATATACAGTAATGTGTAAAAGTCGAATCAAAGTCATTTATTTGGATAGTGTTTATTTGTAAAGAAAAATACTAGTGTATATTTATTCATATAATTTGTTTTATTATCAAAACACTCATTACCCAAATAAATGGCCTTAGTTAAAATTTCAGGAGCCTAAGTCTTTTTGCGGAAGTATCTTCACCGCAGATTCCTTGGGCAGCAAAGTCCAGCAAATTGCTCGCATCTGCTCAAAACTTACATGATTAAAAGTAAATTCTCTTTTATTTTAACAGCAAATTAGACCAAACTAGCGCCTTTAAATCAGTACCCTAGTCTTAGAAAACTGTCAGCTTGTTCTGCTTTTAGCAACTATGTCGATGAAGGCAGCAATGACAATACCTTGGCCTATAGCAGAGGGAATTCTGAGGACAAAGCAAGTGTCTATTTATCCATATTCATGTAGTTGAGGTTTTGTAGGCTTATTATCTTACTCTCCAATAGCCTTTTCCCTTTGGTACATGCATCCATGGCACCACCTAGATTGAAATGGGGTAAAGCTACAACCATAATGCACCCTCTTATTCTACACATCTGGGGGCTAGGAGTCGTAGGGATGTCCTCAAAATAAATACAATTTTTAAAAAGTAGCCTAGCGCTCCCATTGTGCTTTATCTAAGCCCTTTCTGCATTGGTTGCTGGATTATAGTGCCAGTAAGGATTTTAGCATTGCTGAGTGTTAACAGAGTACAAAAATCTGTATTCACACCGTACATGTGGTGGAGGTCTCTGCAGCTAATCGGGGGTTTGGAACAACAGGTCCACTCACTTGGTTCACACACTGGGCCAAGGGTTCAATGTAGTTGGACCGGCTGCCTACCTCAAAGCACAGCGGTGTGCTTACCCAGGGTTCTTGCTGAATATTATAGGTTGTACTAGATCGTTTTCTACTGATGGTGATTCAGACCATAACATGGAGTCCACAATAGGAGCCTTAGGGAAACACAGCCCAACATCTCACTGATGAATCTTGCCTTGTTGCCCATTAAATGTGCACTTGCAGTGAAGTTGCCAACTGACAATGCATTTCAAACAGGCTTGTTTTAGATTTGCCAAAGCACAGAGCTGGCGGAAATGTATTTAAATTATTTTGCAACACAACACAGATAATTAATTCGCTTTCCTACACATTTTGTGTATATTTCCCAGTAAGAAAAACAAATGAAATGTATTACCTCCCACATTCGCAGCGTGATGTCTTTCCTGTTTTAAAACATCCATGAATTAGCGGCTATAATTAGTGAGAATACAGCTTCACAATTGTAAACAACAGATAACAATGCACATACGCCAACCCACCCAAACTAAAATGTTTTTATCATCTTTGGCAAGATCTCCACTATTGTGCATAATGTTCAGATGTACAGACAGAACAGACAGATGTTAACCGGTTTACATTACCAACATCAACATTTGATTTAAGAACAAGTGGTTTTCTACGAGACCCATGTCCATACATGACAAGGTTGTTTGTGGTAGTTCTATGATCACCCTGGATTTGCATTCAACAGCTGCTTCATAGACAGTTGTGGGAGAAACGGTAGACGTGTTCATTAGGGTATGCCAGCTGTCTATTTCTTATACAAGACACGTATTTTCTTATTGTACAAGTTGAGGTAGGGCCTCCGTTTCAGTACACTTTTTTCCGTTTGGTTCCTACTGAACATGACCAGGGTGTGTTCAGTACGCACCACAATTCACCAAAACCCAGGTCAAAAGGGTGCAGCACTGCCCCTGACTGTACACTGAAAGGGGTTTCCTACGTAGAACTCTCTAGAAGATTCTTGAAGGGCTTCCAAGAAGCTTTGTATTTGCCTCTTAACTGTCTTTCTTTAAGTTCCCTAAGCTTCTTTCTTCTAGCCTCTTGCAAGACATTGGCTCCTTCCCTAGCTGTTGAAACTACCACCTAGGGCTCTGACACGTGAGGGGCCCCCACCTCCAGAGGTGTCCCGGAATGGGGGAGGCTCCCCGGACTGCCCCTCCACATCTCTATGGTCTCCTGTGTGTCAAAGAACTCCTCGGGCCCATCTGGAGTTTGGGGTGTCTGGGCACTAGAGCCTGCCTCGCTGCTGCTCTCTCTGAGCTCCAGCAGTACTGGTAGAGAACCAGGGAGGTAGCCGTCCATACGGCCCAGAGAGAGCTCTGCCAACGGGATACAAGGTGGACTGAATGGGCTGGGGTCTGGAGCTTCACTGCTGCCATCCTTAGCTGATGCAGGAAACTCGCCTGGCTCCTCCTGCCTGGGTTCAGGGCTCATGCTCAGGGACAGATGGCAGAATGTGTCCGGGGCTATTTGCATGTCTTCTGGGGGTGTCTGGCAGGGGGTGGACGGGTCGTCCATGGGGCTGCTGGGAATGGAGAGGTTGGGAGTTCGAGGGGTAGGAGTCGGGCCCTGCTGACCTGTGTTGTGCTGGCAGGAGTGGATCTCCTCGCTACTCTGAGGGGTGAGGGGGGTCTTGTCACTGAAACTGAAGTGGGGAGAGGTGTCTGCTGTGGTTGGGGACGAGGGGCCAGCGCTGGACACGGTACTGGATGGACCACTGCTGTCTGCAGCGACACAGACCAATCCACAGATTAATTCAATCATTTGTGAAATTAATGTTATTCATTTAAAATTGTTTATTAGGTTACAATAGCTAAAATATCCAAGCCTGTAATTTCTCATCCTTGAGCGTTCCAGCTGGGAAAACTTACCACAATCCAGGAAAAAGAAATTGTCGTACAACAACCTGTCACATTATTGCAAATGAAACAAGGAAAAGACTGAACATTTGCTAGGTTTTCCAGAAAACACACCACATAAACCAATCAGCTCCAATGCTGTTCAAAGTGACTGTGACAAGTCATTTTATATGGCTGCCGAGGGGCTGCTAGCTAGAAGAGGAACAGAAGGGCAGCTTTCTATAACAAAAAATGGCTGTTGTTCAATATTCTACAAAAAAATGTCAGAGCATCAGATCCTCTGGCTTAATTTACAACTGAGTAGAGGGAAAGAAGTCTGACTGTTTTTTATGCTAGTTAACACATTTAAAACTGCAACACCTTAAAAAACAGGTGCTAACGAAAGGGTACGTGGGGATTTCACTAAGAACAAATCCCCATTAAAAAACTGATCATTTCTGCCCTCAAGCACATTTCTGAGGATCAGGAAATAAATAGGATACAGAAGATGATTCAAACCACTTTGAGAGAGTCTGAGAATGTTGGCAATCCAGTTTAAGACAAGTTGGAGTGGGCACTGAAGTATTAAACCACTTTAAATAGTCCAACAACAGCTGAGACTAGAAAAGCAGTGGGACGAAAATACAGAAACTGAGAAATGACTAACTTAACTTCCAACAAATACCTGAAAGGAATACACTAGATCCCAGGAATATAAACATACAGACTCCAACAGTACAACTGCAATCCCTTTCCAACAACCTACTAAATGAGAGCGTTCATTCAAAATGTTACCGGATGAACTGAAGGTGAATTAAGGAAATGGTACAGAGTAGCCACTTACACCAGGGAGGTCTGTCTGAGCGCTGTCGGAAAGACACGGAGAGGACCCTCTGAGGCATATAGGAGTCCACTGATGGCTGGTTCTGAGTGTCAAACATGGCCGACAGAGCTGCAAGGTAAGAGAAGAAAGTCAGAGGTCACCCCGGGTGTGATCTAGTGTTTTTCATAAATTTGATACATCTCTGTCACCACGAATGTGGGTCCTTGGGTTATTAGTGGGTGTGTGTGGTCCGGTGTCTATGTTTGTGTGGGTCCGTGTGCGAGTTTGCTTGTCTATTCTTTGTGTTTGGCTTGAATGGCTGGTTTGTGATGCGTTTGGTTTGCCACTGTGTACCTGCTCCTTACCTCTGGTGGTCCTGGAGTGGGCATCGCCACCTGTCTCACACACAGAGGTGAGGAACTCATCCACCTGCTTGAGGGACAGTGAATTGTGCAATGTCTCGAGTGGGTAGATGGAGGGCACCATGGAACAGCCTTCAAAGCCTGCAGTAAGACAGGGGGACAGACCCAGGCCCGTAGCCCAACCACCCTTCAATCAGATTGGGCTATGATAGGAGGCCAGAGGGGGTGGGGAGATGGGAGTCTCTGGCAGGCAGGACCACTACAGCAATGCACAAGCAACAGTTAGGAGGGGACCCTAATGAACAAACACCAAACACTACCTTCCCAGGCCCCAAGGCCAGACGTCCTCCCTTAAGTAGTAAAAACGGACACAATTCCGCAGAGATACTGGACGTGGAAGTCTTCATGCCAGCCCAGCACTAACACTTGTCGCTCAGGCTGATTACAGGGTTTAAGTTGTGAGTACTGGGCTGGAAGAAAAACATGCACAGGCATAGCTCTCTGGAACTCGTGGTAGTAGGTGACCACAGCCCTGCCATCAAATTTCCACACGAGCAGTACTGGGTTCTAAAAAGACATGCCTGATTATTTTACTAATGTACAAGACATGGAATGCATCAAAGTGCATTTCAACTAGTGAATATCAAGACGACAAAAGTGTTGCTTCTGTGTTACACCATCATGAAGACTAGCATTGTGTGGCCATACCACTGAAATCACATAGCTGCCTGGCCTTCCTTGTAAGTCAGGGCAGATTTGCCTTCGCTAGAATTGTTTAAATGGAGAATTATTTTGGTGGGTCCTACATTTAAAGGGTCCTGTGTTAGAATCCTGCCTCTAATGTTTGCAAAAACATAACATAACATGACTTGTCTCTTCCTTTACCAGATGAGACTGGAGTATTATTAGCAGAGTGTCAAAGGGACTATGAAAGACTACAAGTCAATGTAAGCTGATCGACTGACCGGTATACAAAGTTTTGATGAGGAATCTCTTAGGCACATGCAACAAATTTGATATTAAAAACATATTTGAAACATTAGCTTAAAACATTAACAGCACACATTGTGTATTTAAGCTGACAGTACAGTAAAAATCTTACATATAGCCCTTTAAAGAACCCTACCGGACCACATGCTATCTGTTGGTGCTAGTTTTTTTGGTCACAGTTTTTAGGGATTTATTGTCTAGTTTACAAAATTCCAGAAAACAGGAAGGAGACATGGCTGAAACATGCTCTAGAAACATGCTGTAGTCAAAATCCACTTACATTTTGGTTTGTAAATCTGAAATTTCCTGGCCATTTGTACACACTGTTACACCTACAATACTAATGAACTAGTCCAAAGAAAGGCATTTGTGCCAATCAATCAATCGAGTGGTTTGACATGTTTCAAGGCATTACGGGCTGTGGGTTCTCAACCCTATTTAGGTTCTTTTTTTAACCATGATCAAGAACTTTCTTTTAAGTGAGGCTTTGATGACACTATGAGTACCTTCCCATTATATGTGTACACTTATACTGAACAAGAGATTTCAAGCCAATGCAGAGGACAACAACTTTAAGCCACACCAAATGCAGGTCTGCATTTAAGTTAACCAGAACAGTGCGGTACAGTCCAGCTTAGACGGCACAGTAGCGAGGAAAAAAAATTGTATATTGTCAGTCAGTAAAGCACAAACACACTTAAGATCACACAGCCCAATGTATCAACAAAACAATATTTTAGCCTAATTTAAAGACCATACAATGTTTATTGCAATCTGTGTAGGATTTCTACCAAATCATGATCAGTTACAACCAAGTTCACCATATTGGATAGTAAAGCATTTTAAAAGTATTTCCATAAGACAGGGCTATATTTACTGTGCACAAATAAAAATGCTACCCAATTTCCGCATAAGAAACATCCCAGTGGGCAAAACAGATTTGAATTACAAAAATCTCAACAAGTTAACCAAGGTAAGAGCAAAACCTCTTTGGTCAGAACCTCCAGTTGCTGAGAAATGCAAGTACATGTGCATCGCAAAAAACTTGAATATCGTGGAAATCCAAAAACTCCATTATCTCAAAATATACAAATAAAAATGTACAATACAGATATGTGGAGAATAAAACGTTTGTATCCAGTCTCAAGCTGTTGTTTTACTATGTACGCGTCTTAAAGTTAGCTACGTGTCTTCGGTTTTGTCTTGACATGTAGCATAGAAAGTACCGATTTATTTAATAAACAATTTGATATTTCGCTTAACAGCTGTACTCAACAATTCTATCAAAATTGGATCATGGTTGAGCAGCTAGCCCACCGAAGTGGAACATTAAAGAATTCCTGCGCAGGATAATTTGCCAGATAATTTCGGTGTTACCGCGATATGGACGTTTAATTCACACGCATAGGTTTTACAACGTTGGTTTGAGTTTTAACTACAACTGCTAGGCTGCCACAAGTAACGATTTGCAGCGCAGGAGCAAAAAATTATCCTACGTGTTCTTCGTTACCATGGTAACACCGTGTCCTTGAAGAGGTACAGTAACCAACGATCCCCGATCGACGTTCTGATATAGGCTTTAGACTTGGCTAAAACGCACATATCTGATACCGGTCGCTAGTTTAAAAATTATTGGCATAACGTTCATTAAGAATGCGTCTTCCCAACGGTTCTTTCTTATTTTCCATCCATATATCGCTGTACGTGCTACTCACCCTTTGTTTATTTATAGGAAATACGTTGTATAATCTTAGCCTAAATGCCAAGCCAGTAGCTGTTGTCTAATTAGGTCCCATCGGCTAAGCAAAGGAAGCTTTGTCCAGCACCGCTACCGTAAAGCTGCCTACACACCAAAAGTGGCAACCGTTGCCTCCTCCATTACATTTAATGAACGCTAGACCGTAGCTTTGCCTCGAAACCCTGGCGGCAGCCGCAAGCTGAAGCAAGGCGGCTTCCGGCTGCGGTCCACAATCTCCTGCTGCCGAAGCTCAACCACGCACAACTTTTACCTCTTGCCACTGGATGGTAGCCAATCAAAAATCGTGCTTTTGCCACTATGGCAATAATAGAGGAATTAATAATAGTGGTATAAGAATACCCGGAGTTAAAGGGATAATTCGTCCAAATATCATATTTCAGCGACAGTCCTTACTCCCAGTGGGTCCTTCAGGCACACAGAGTCATTTCTTAAACAAGCCATTATTCAGCTGTCTTAGCAATTAGTGTTATTAGCACTGTACAAATTCATCAATAGAAACTATACACACCCCATTCACCTTGAAGACCAGGTGTATTCAACTTTAAAAACCCTACAAGGGCTGGGACGTGTTGGTGCTGTACCTCATCATTAATTGCACCCACCTGGTGTACCAGGTCTAAAAATGTCCCTTATTAGAGGATTGCAATGATACATTTAGTTAAATCAGTTTCAAGAGCCATAGTTACATACCCCGGTTGTAGACACTGGAGGGAGGAATTTACCAATTTCTCCTTTAAAATTAGAATGTGTCCTTACTGACAAAACATTTGGCATTTTCATGGTGGACAAAACAATTACTATGATATTTTCCAGGTTAATTGAATACATTTTAACTGTGGTTATAGTAATCTCAACAATAAAAGTAAGAACAGGCCCTGTAACATTGAGAAACTATCAGGATCCTTGGTATGAACCTTCCTTATATTTCTAACCTGTATTACACAAGTCATACCTAAAGTGCAGTATACTGTATATAGTAGTGTAATGATGCTATAAGCTAAAGGTCTGCCAGCATCCATTAGGTATTCACTACATGCTGCAAAATGTGATGTTGTTTTATATTCGGTAGCTAAACACGCTATTGTAATGCATATATAGTAATGTATGCAGCATACACAAGGTTACATTCAGTTATACTACATGGAGCTAGGCTCAGAGAAAGACTGGAGTGTGTGTATTAAAAAAAAGCAGGTGCGAGACCGTGAGAGTGAAAAAGTGAGGTGCATAGATAAACTATATTAATCAGACCACCAAATCATGCTCACCACAGGTGACAAATTCCAATGAACTATACAGTTTCCTGGAAATACCTAGATTGTGGTTAGATTTCAAACAAATTACAGGGTGACTGGTCACAGGGTGCACAATTTTATGCGACACAATGCATCTCATTTCACACAAGATCTGTGTTACATTACAAATTGTAGCCTGTCCCTGGTTCTAAATATTTAAGTTGGTAACTGTCATTCAATTTAAGATCATTAGTGGTAGAAACAGTCCTAATCGAACTAAGCAACCTTAAAAAAATATGATATCCCCTATAAATGATGTGCGACCTCCCAAGGTCAGAGTCATTTAGTAAATGCCAGACTACGATGACATTGAACCAAGTTTAGTTTAAATCGTGTCAGTGGTTTCTGACATTGTGTGGGTTAGTGAAACTCATTAATGAGTATGTGTACCAATGTCATGTCCCTGCTACATTGCCACCTTGTGTTCAATATATGTTGGGTGTTTTATCCTGTTTTTCTCATCTTCCATTTTCATGAAGTCCAAATCAGGATTATGACGTTACCTCTCCCAATGGAAAATTCTTGATTATGGCTGTGTTGTGTTGCAATAACTTCATAGTACTTGTGGGATAGTCAAAGATGAAGACACTTTTCTTCCAAGCATATCATGCCCCGTCTTTCGAATTTCTTAATGCACTACTCGCTCAACCAGGAACTGTAACACGGGTAAAAGCATTCCCCAGCTTAACAACCACATGAAATCTTCTCAAGCACTGACCAACCACAAGGAGTCTGTAGAGCGCAACGTGAAAAGTCAGCCCTGTCCGACATTCCACCTATCCACCCTGGGCAGCACATAGCCAATTTGTGACCAGGACCCAGAAAAACAAAACAAAGAACAAAAAAAAAAAAAAAAATCACCTTTAATTAGGCAAAAGACCTGAAAAAGCCATGTCCAAACCACACCACTCCAACGATAAGCCGCTCCCCTTCAAGTCGCAGGCAAGCATGCGGCAAACAAACCAACCACCGAAGGCAAAGCGGCAAAAGTCAACTGCACTGGCGGCTACTAGCAACACACTCAATGCCAAACAAAACCGCAGATCTGGGTGCAGTAAGCAGCGGTTTCAAAGGACATAGGAGGGGCAGAGAGCGAGGATCTGGGAAGCTGACCGTAGAGGTATTCTAGGGGGTCCTGGCCGGAGATGAGCCAGTTGCGGAAGAGGCGGAGGTGGTAGGAGCACTGGCGGAGGTGGTGGGCCAGCGCCCCATCCAGTGAGAGAGGGCAGCGCAGGCTGACGTCAGTGGAGAAGCGCCTCAACAGCTGGGCCACGTGGTGCTCCTCCAATGGCTCTGGGGAAGGAGGAACAGGAAGAGCGAGGATAGGATGGGAGGAACAGAGGAGAAGGGGACCATGAAGGATGAGGAAAGTGAAAAGAGCAGAGGAGAGGATAAGAGAGAAGAGGAGGGGAAGAAGAGGCATAAGGGGGGGAAGAAGAGAAATGGGGGGCATATAATGAAAGGGGCAGAGAATAAGGGGGGCGATGTCAGAGGAGAGGATGGAATGACCAGAGAAGTGGATGATGCAGATGAGGAGCAGGACGAGCAGGGAAGAGGAAGAGTGAAAGGAATGACCGAGGGACATAGGAGAAATAGCACCTATTGTGTGGACAAAGGGGGGGGGGGTGACTAGAGGTACAGTGACCCCGTTCTGCCATTTCTGACGACAGTCCATCTCATGTCGACCATCCCATTCCTCCATGCTCGAGACCAACTACCAGAAATAACAAAACACTAAGGACCATTCAGCTCACCCCACCCGATTCCATCCCACAGCTTTGCAGAAAGGCCTCTGCCAAAGGAGTGCAATGACATAAAAATAAATAGGCATTATCACAAGGCTACACTGCAATGTCATCTCACTAACCATCCACAATCCATTATTTTTAGGACACAGAAATCTACAGGGAAATGTCAATCTAGGTTAAGTCTTATTTATTCTACAGCACTGACTACTTTGAAGCCACAACACCACAGATGGGTATGTAACAAAATGACTGAAGGCCCTTTAACGTTTAGATGTGGATGTACAAGCTTAAATTGAAAAAGGTATTCACTATGACACTAACATATAAATAAGACAAAGGGACATTTTCTCATCCAGATAATCTGTTATCCTACAACACACGATAGAGTTTTCCTGCATGCATAGTCATTCCACAATAATTTTGCACCAATGCTCCATTGATCCCATCTGTAAAGGTACAGTACGTTGGACACCTTAACCTAACAGGTCTTAACCTGACAGGCCTATGTTTACATGGGACCCTAAGTCCCGAAAAGCACAGCCAAATCTGAAAACTGTTGGCAGGTCACCACGATGGAAAACATGTTTCCAGTGGGTCAGTTGTGGAAGATAAGGAACAAGAATTTCATGTCCCCACAAGGATAGTACACGGGTGTAACAGAGAGAGTGAGAATGTGTGTAAAACAGACCATGTGTATTCATAGAGAAAGTGGGTTGTGTGCGTTTGTGAATGACTAGTATGTAGATGAGCAGCATTGTGAATGTTCTGTATTTACATGGCTGCTCAGGGATAATAGGAAGTCTATCAGTTGGGTGGGTTGGGTGGTAGAATCTTTTCTCAGCTTCCCATCGTTGTACTGAAGCTCCCGTTCCATCGTCGCGTTAAATGGCAACGGTGGGAACAGGCCATGACCCGTGTCGGAGGTCCATTGTACTTTTTGTGGCCTTTCTTTTGGCACTATGCTTAGAAAATGTCCTCAAGGTTAAGCAGTATGCAACCGATGTATTGGGCTGACCTTCCCACGCTCTGAAGCCATGCCAACCTGGACTGATACATTTGTTTGGTTTTGCCAAATGTCTTCAGCCACCTGAGGTTTAATAGGCTCAGTTCCACCTTAACGGTGCTGGTGTGGTTGGGCGACTTCAGGTCCTGAGTGATGTGCACACCAAGACCTTTGACAGGGACAACCAATGTGTCGGGCTGTGCGCTCGATTCGATGAGGCTGTTCATCGGTTTGTCTTCAGCATACTTAACTGACATGGGAGTCATGCGTGGCTGTGCAGTCATGGATACAGGAGTACAGTAGGGGCCTGAGCACGCACACTTGGGGGGCCCCCAGCGTTGCAGGTCAAGGAAGTAATGGATCTACATGAGCAGGGCTTGGTCCAACTCCCTATGGTGATCAAAGCCAGGCAACAGCCAATAAACCGCATCCTTGCACAATTGACCACTTACAGATCACTGCAACTGTGGGTTTCTGTCAAGCAAATAATGCTTGTTCAAAAATCACAGTTGGATTGTGTATGTTTCTGCAGTTAATTTGCACAGACTCCTGACACAGAAGAGATGGACCAGTTCCTGCTGGAGGAGATCCATAACATGACCATAAAGTTAGACTTGCATCTCTACAGTTCCCGTATCAGCCTCAGAAGCGTTGATCCAATCCCTACAAGTGTGTATTGAGTCCATACATTCCCAAGGTTTCAAAACCAGACCCTGGAAAGTATTTACCGAGCACCAAGTGACCTTGAATGAGCAAGTAGCTAACACCCAGCAGCACCCAACAACTTGGCACACTATGATTTCTATCGGACCATCATAGGAGCAAACAGTCGGCCCAACCAGTGCCACTGACCCGTCAGTACATTCTCCTGCCATTCTTCCAACATCTAGAAGCAATAAGGAAAAGCAAGTTAAAGCATTAGCCCAAAACGTTGATGTGCAGGTTATTGAAAAGCAGGTCCGGCATAGTGGTGCCCACAAAATGAAATCCACACAATTACCTCACCTGCATTCTCTGGCTGTCCTACACTTACAAAAGCTATGAGTGAGGTAGGGTGTTATCAAGAATCCACAGATGTGGCTCTGCACTCCAGCAGTGATAGCTCCAAGGTTGGAATATATTCCTTTTAAGTAATGAGGTATATTGCTAAATTTCATTTGAATTTTGTGACCAGAGTTTTCTAACCCAAATAGCAAAGAAAACTGAGGTTACCGTGGTAACAGAGCAATCTGAGTGTGTGGGAGAATCTTTTCCCTGGCTGTACTGCTGAACCCTTGCTTGCTTGTAGCACTCTGATGTCTCTACAAGCAACTGCAGCTTAAACTCAAACCAACATTGGAAAAACAAACAGGCATGTGAACAAAATTGATATAACAGAGGACGAAGGAAAAATGTGGACTTGAGTCAAAATAAAAATAATCTTAAAGATGTCACTTTAGTTTTCACAATTTTCACTTGCACAGGACATCTAGAAAACTCAGAAATTCACCAATGCCGAAATGTAGACTTAGCAGATGCAAATTTTAGGTCCAGAGCTTGTTTTGCCTCCTGGGTGTCTAATCTGATGTCTAAATGTAAGCCAACTGAGTAAAGCAAGAATGCAAGACAACAGTTAGCAGAAGTTACAAGCCATTTGATAGCTCTTCACTCAACCAGTACAGCCAGTTTTTGCAACCATTTGATAGTTTGCAGAAATCAATTACAATCAACTAGAATTCCAAAGAAAAGAGCAAAAGTGCTGAGTTTGATGTCTGGCAGAGGGGCCAGTCATCTGTGGTTGTGTTTAACAGAATGCATTGCTAAATTGAGGGGTCTGGATAGAGGTCTACAGACTACGAAAGCAATTGCTGCTGCTGATTCTCCATTGTCCAATTTAAAAGACTCCAAACTTAAATATTTTTAAAACCAATGAGTGAATTGAATTCATGTTTTCTGTTTTGAAACATCAGCTTCCATTTGGTACCAACTACCCAGTGAATATGCCCAGGGAACTGAAAAGGGTCCTGGAAAACAGGTATTTGTATTTCACAAGCACCAAAAAGGTTAAACAAACACACATTGGTCATATTTAGGAAGGAATCTACTGTAGGATGACATACATACATGGGGATTACTGTTAACCCATTCCCTATTTGGTGGTAACCATCAACGGTTTGGTCCCAGTGAAGTTAGACAGCAAAACTATTTATTTAGGTAACTTGCAAGTGTAAAGAATCGGTCTGTGTCTTGACACGATACAGAATGAGAATAATACAAAAAATAAACAGGGGAAGGGTTAAGAGTTGGTCAGGGTTTCAGGTTGGTGTTTTCAACAGACTGTTTCAATTCACATCTTTAACATAGACAACATGTATGTACATATCCACGAACAAATATATACAAACACATCTATTTGCTAAATAAAAACGTTTAATCATTGGGTGAGGGTGAATCATTTCTTACGCAGGATGATACAAACAGAATGTGAGGTAGTGTTAGAGAGTGAATGTCCAAGCGAATGGGCAGACAAAAGAAAGACGGAGATACCCGGAGGGGTTGGGAAACATGGTCGTAAACCATGTGAAGTAGAACTGAAAAAAAAAACAGTTTTCCAAAGACATGCAAAACCAAAGGAGGTGGAGAAGTGGAAATATACTTGAAAGAAGCAGACGTACCATTAGTCGGATGCTTTGCAAACGACACAGAAAATCGCTTTACTGCCGGCATAGACAACAACTCTGAGGAGATAAACAAAGTCACTAGTGTTACCATCGATCACAGAGCACCTGTAAAAGGTCTTAGGGTGTGCGTCTTTAAAGGGGAGGAGTGTTAAATCTTTACAACGTTTTTATTTTGCTATTCGGAGCAGTGGTAAATGTGTGGCAATAGCAGGAGATTTATTGCAGTTCCAGTTCCATTTTAAATTAGCTTTTGTGGTGGTAACATTAAGATGAAAAAGGAAAAAAGTGGGACGGACGAGTAACATGTTCTTTAGGAACAAGCCAAAGCTTGGTCCCTAAACGTTGGGCCAAAAGGTTGAATTGTAGAAGTGTGTTAGAAAGATGCTGGTGTTGCCTGAACATTGTGCTGATGCTTTCAAGATCAAATTATAGGCAAACTAGATCATCTGTTTTAGTGACAGGATGAAAGAAGATGGCCTCAAAATTCTCGAAATGGGAGACAAAAAAGAACAGAAATCCTGTCGTGACAAGAATCAACAACACCAATGATTAGGGTTATCAGTTGACCTATATAAGCCCCCAACTCCATCCTCACCCTTCAATGTGTTGCATCCCAAATGCATGAAACAAAGACTGACAGCCTGAAGCACCATTCAAACACAATCAGCTACACCAATGCACACACACCAATCTTGGTTTCTCAAACAGGACTATGTATGACAACACCAAACACACATTGAGACTCAGATGCATTTCATGATCACTATAGAGTATTAAGTACATGGATGGGAGACTAAATGGAACAACAGACCCCATGAGTGTGGCACAACGCTGAAAGAGGCAACAAGACAACCGAGAAGATGGCAGCCGATTGTAAAACCAGCTGTGACGACGACACAGTGACACCATGTGGACAGTCAATTAGAGACACGTCTTGCATCCCACAGCTACTTGTCTAAGTAATACAAATAAAGACAATGAAGAACTGAAAATCTTCTGTTACTGTATATAAAATGAGTACTAGTAAACACAGAACAGCATCACTTTACCGTTGATGGTAGCTAACGATGTGGCCATTCTCTGCATCAACACACCTGTCAATTATGTGTTGTCATACTAAAATAATGCATGTGTGACTAAAGACACTATCACGTCAGAAATACTCCCAAGTTAGGGGTATGTAAATGGACAATGGCATACTGTGCTCATCACTGAATGGTTCCTATTCTAAACTACTACTGAGGTTCTACATGAACCCCGGAGCCATCTGCTGTCCGATTCTCAATTACATTCAACTCTGATCAGGAAACAATGAGAATTTTCTAGAACGACTGTCAATAAATAATATAGAATTTTAGATAGACCTTAGACTTGTAAGATGAATGTAGACTATGTAGATCTTATTTATTACAGATGCAGCCAAATACTGTACATAGGCAGCCTTGAACCCTTCCTAAATTATTCAGAATATATCTTCTAAAACATTCTAAATAATCACATAAGCAATTTGACTTTAGAAAATATGAATTACTAAATGATAGACTCCCTGGAGCTTGTAGTAGGTTTCACAGCGATTGACTGAAGTTACAGCATCGGCATACATTTACATAGAAACAGACAAATACGTTTTGTGGTCATCAACAAGCTTTCTACAGTTTCCTACTGACAGCTTGGCATACATTTCAGCAGAAAACAGCTTTAATTCAGCAGTGTTTGGGGGGTTCAACCTGGCATCCAATGTCCATTTTAATGTCGAACCACAACCTTAAACACAAATAAAAGCAACCTAGAATGATTCAAGATGATATGCTAAATTGTTTTTGATTGTTCATTACCAGTGGTAGAGCAGATAGTGATCATACCTAAAACATATGGCAAGGGCTGAAAACAACAGTAGGTGTAGGGCAGCCCTCAAACAGTAAAGAATGTAAGCAGTTAGCTGATGAAAATAGGGCAAACTTGCCAGTAGAATGATACAATAAGCAATCAATTTAAAGATGCCTTGGATACGGTCTCAAAAACTAGCTCTGAGGTGTCTATAATTTTGTCCATGTCATTGCCTTCATTTTCAAGTTTGAAAAGTAATTGTTTCTATCAGGGTGTATACATTTTTAAGACAAGTACATTTTTACAGAAACATATGGTTAAAGTCCCTGAAGAAAGGGGGGAATTATTTAAGAACAATTCAAGGATGTCTAAATATTTGACCTGGTCTGTAGAAGTGAACTTCGCAGATAGGCCTCCATATTTTTTTACAGAGTCAACTTAAGATAATGCATACAGCTTGTTTTTACATAGCTGACACAGAAGTTTCATTTCTCTAAAGCACAATGTGAATTCAGAGATTCACATGTTTTCTGTGTCAATCTGGCTGGAATATTACCAATTTCCCAGCTATCCGTTTCAAAGAAGCCTTTTATTACTCCCCACCATGTGGTTCTTCAGGACCAGGATTATTCACATCCGGTCTAACAATACCATGTACTTTGTGTCTCCCGTTAAGCTAGCGGATTATAAACAGGATCTTGGCCACATACCGTCTTTATAGGACAAGCTGCCAGAGGAGAATTTTTTGCGGTGTGTGCGTGCGTAGTCCTGAAGGTTGGGGGCGCTAGAAGACCCACCCAAGACGGTGGTGCTAAAGAGTCCAGCACACTGAGAGCCTGTCAAAGGGTTGAGGGAATTAGTCACTGCAACACAACATGCAGTTATTCAAACAATGGGCAGTCTCAATAATGTGTTGACAGGGTACTTACCAGACCTGGGTAAAAGTACCATTGCAAATCCTGTCAAGTACTCTATCTGGGCTTGTCTAGTTTGAAAGGAAAAAAATAAATAGTAGAAACAACAGAAATTCTCCCTATGTACCATAATTCCTACAAGTATTTGCAAGCTTTCAAGCAGTATTTAAACCCAGGTCTGGTACTTAGCCCCTGGAAGATAGATGCATCTTTGCCTAGGTCAATCCACATCCCTTGACACATCTCTGTAGAGGTCAGTCCACATCCCCTGACACATCTCTGCAGAGGTCAATCTACCACCCCTGACACACCTCTGCAGAGGTCAATTCACATCCCCTGACATATCTCTGCAGAGGTCAGTCCACATCCCCTGACACACCTCTGCAGAGGTCAATTCACATCCCCTGACATCCTGAGGTGTAAAAAGTACTAAGTAAAAGTACTCAACTGAGTTTTGGTTGAGCTTAAAACTAACCAGTGATCAATTGAATCAAAAGGAAGTTTGTAAATCATCAATTAAGGTTACTGGTTAGTTATGAAATGTTCACCTGGTCATTTAACTCTTCCTTGTGAACTTCCCAAAACTGTTGAACACAGCAGACTAGTTCTGCTTTGTACCTTTTACACCTCTGCTGACTTCTCACCTACACAAGGCAAATGGCTGCACTCTTCCAAGTATGTGTTATTGAGCCATAAGCCCTATATTTAGTAAGCCCTATTCTTTCCCTTGTGTGTCAACCCAACATAACGTGACATTTGGTCAGCACAATATGACAGTAATGCCAATTCTAATGCTGAGATTGTATTGTTTCATTCCGGAAGGTGTTACCCACCAAATTTTATGTAAGTGGCCTTGGACAATAGCATCTGCTAAGAGGAAGTATCATTTTATTTCAGCACAGATTTTCTTTTCAAATTGTCCGTTCTGGCAGTTTCAGTAACTATAGCCTGGCCGAGCAGAGTAGTCTGAAAGGGGTTAAGACCATACGTAGTACTTCACAGGTAAACAAAAAGAGATTAGTGCCAGATGTTCTGGAACAAGGCACTACTAATGTCACAGGCTGGACTAACACAGATGTCACTATGTGTCCCAACTAGCACACCCTTACCTAGAAAGCCAGTTGGGACTGTTGATGTTGACAGTGGTTTAAAGGTATACCTGAATATGATCAAATCTATGGATTTATTAGAACCTACAAATGTGTTGTTAATGACCATGCACTGATTCGAAGTTATAAAGCTAATATTAGATAACAAACCAGTCCAAAGTAAGTTTCTCAAACGTTAGAGAAATTAAATGGAAAAACACATTCGGAAAACTCATGAACTGTCATTAGATTGGTCAATAATTTAGTAAAACCTCTAGTAATGCCAAAGCAGATAAAAACAAATCTCAATGTCAAGAGAAATACTCTCGAGCAAGGACTACTCCTATAGAAAACCTGACTACCACTTGAGCAGACATAAACCAAACTATAGTTAGATAAATGTCTATATCAGAACTCTATCAAGTTTCTGTGCAACGCGCACGCACATTACATACATTTACCATGATCGACGGCCACAATCCTGCATGGTACATCTTCAACATGCAGAAGTAAATTCACACGCTACGGAAACGATAATACAGGGACACCATATGAATGCTATTCCTCCCTCAGCCACTATGCCCATTAATGACAGTTCAGAGAAGGGCAAACAGTTATCAAAGCCACAAGGAAGAAGGTAGAGTGAAGCTGCCCCTAGGCGCTGCTCTTAGGGTTATCATAAAGGCTGGGATTGGCGCGTGGAAACTGATCCTGGATCTGTACCTACAGAGGAAGGAGACACTCACCTAGACCACTCTGTTTCATCTCAGGGGACTGACGAGAGCAGGAGGGGAAGAGACGGTAGCTGCCTGTTTTGGATGAAGACGTCTCTGAAAGGACCTGTGGCAATAGCGGCACATTTTAAATATTATATTTAAGGCTGCTAAATCATATGTACGATTCAATGAAACCCAGGTTTATTTTTATTTCTCAGGCAAATAACTGACGTGATCAAACCAAAAGGTTGAAACTAAAAACAGAGGTATAAGTGAATTCCAGTGTTTGTTCTATTTTACACTGACAGCTCTCCCTTTCTCCGTTGCTCACAAAATACAACACACAGTCGAGCAAGTCTATTAGTCCACAAGTGTGCTTGCATTGTCTTATATATAAAACTCTACAGCCATACCAAGCTGCGGCGTAGCTCAGTGGTCAGAGCGGCTCTCTCAATCCAAAGATGTTAGTTAGCAGCCAGGTCGAGGCCACACCTCGTGTTTTTAGGAAAATGTGCCTAGTCATTCAAAATAACATTGCAGTTCATTTACATCTAAAAGGACTCTGTATGTAAAATCCACATCCCCAGAAATCTGATTAAGATTAAATGGTCACTAGGCTGCTACAGAGATTTATCACTACGATTGAACGCAGAGATGTTTTTTGGTACCGCTCAATTAAATTTGGTTCTGTAATGCATCACACGTTGAGAGATGGCTTTTTTAAAAACACTGATGAAAGCAAAGACAGAAATCCATTAACATGTATGCTTGCATGTTTGGAGCCCAGTGGTATGCGCAAACTCGCGCCAGACGATTTAGAAGATTCTAGAAGATCTAAATGCATACCCCCATGAAAGAGAGCTATGGTTACGCAAATGCAATGGTTAAAAACAGCAAAAGCGGGGGACAACATGTTTACTGACACCTTGATTCTCACTTGACACTGGAGCGAAATAGGTCAAAAATGTATGCAATGTAGCTGTGGTAAATTTTTGTCTATACACTGCTTTCAGACGTGGTTGCCTTTTGTTGACAATACAGGTCTGCAGGTCTTTTTCATGTATACCTCCATAGACCCAGTCTTGCGATTGCGAATAAGTGGGGATCTCCGATGGATGCCCATTGGTTCAGAGAGCGGTGCAGCCCGGTCAAGCTCATCTCGTGATAGATCCTCCAAGCTGCCAGGGTCGGTCTGTTTCTGATCGTTCTGAACCGGGAAAGAGGGTCCCACAGACTAAGCACAGACAATGTGAAAACAGAACAAAAATTGCATACACCCTCTATAAATGCATATGCATCTATCTATCTATCTATATGCCGTTACAAAGTCCGGGGTCACTTAGATATGTCCTCGTTTTCTGTGAAAACATAAATGAAATGAGTGCGAACAGGAAATACAGCAAAATGAATAGGAAATATAGTCAATGACAAGGTTAGAATTTTATTGAAATAATAATTGTGCTCTTCAAACTTCACTTTTGTCATTGAATCCTCCATTTACAGCAATCCCAGCGTTGCTGACTTGACAATCAAGTTTTCAATTTGTTGATGTAATCTGAAGAGATTTCACCCCATAGTTTTTTAAGTACCTCGCCACAAGTCAGATTGCCTTGATGGGCACTTCATACGATCAAGCTGCACCTAACAACAGCTCAATGGGGCAAGATCCAGTGACTGTGCTGGCCACCCCATTAGACAGAATACCAGCTGACTGACTAAATAATTGTATAGCACAAACTCAGTACGAATCTCCAGCTTCATCACCATCAAAGCATACCCAGACCATCACATTGCCTCCACCATGCTTTACAGATGGCATCAAGCACTCCTCCAGTATCTTCTCATTCGGTCTGCATCTCAGGAATGCTCTTCTTTGTGATCCGAAACACCTCAAACATAGATTTGTCTGTCCAGTATCTGTTTCTTTTGTCCCTCTTAATATTTTATTTGTATTGTCCTGTCTGAGATATGGCTTTTTCATTATAACTCTACCTAGAAGGCCAGCATCCTGTAGTCACCTCTTCACTGTTGACTAACAGATTCTTACCTAGTCTAAATAAGTTGTATTGCTTCTTTTATCAGCATAACAGTTTCCAACTGTGCTAACAGAGTTGCAAAATGGTTTTCTATAGGTTTTCAATTAGCTTTTAAAAATGATACACTTGGATTAGCAAACACAACATGCCATTGAAACACAGGAGTGATGGTTGCTGCTAATGTGCTTCTCTATGCCTATGTAGATATTCCATTAAAATCCGCCATTTACAGCTACAGTATTCATTTACAACATTAACAATGACTACACTGTATTTCTGATCAATTTGATGTTATTTTAATGGAGAGAAAATTTGCTTTTCTTTCAAAAACAAGGACATTTCAAAGTGACCCCAAACTTTTAAACAGCAGTGTACATCCATTTATAACATGACACATCCACACATGCTGGAGCATTTGGTACCATGATCTGTGCTGATTTATTTGAATGTTATTCCACTTAACATCAAAATTTGCTACACATGGAGTCTCTGATGTAATGCTAGTACTGCGTAGATTGGCGAGCATAAACAAGCTACAACACACAGCATGAAGGGAGGCTGGTCTATTTTCGACACGCCTGTTGCAAGAACTACATAGAAAATGTGTTATTGCATTATATTGCTAATTTGAAATGTCATGGTTTCTTTTAATGTAAACATAAATTCACAGACATGTCAATTTAATTAAGAACAAGCAAGGTCAGTAAAAAAAACAGAAAGGGTTTTAAATATATGGTAATAATCTCAATTTCCGGTCTTCATTAGAACAAAGGTATGTAAAAACATTTAGCATTACCTCAGCAGAGGCGGGACGGAATCCAAAGCCCATTGGTGCATTCTCCTCCTCCTCACAATTTTTGACCCCAGGACTGAAGTGAAGCTCCACATGGAAACGCTCCTCTGATGATGGGTCCTGGGGGACATAGAGAGGGGTTAGTGGAAGAAAACATTGCTCTGATGATGGGTCCTGGGTGACGTAGAGGGGTTAGTGGATGAAAACACATGTACAGACCTTGTTGTTGTCCTCATATAGCATGATGACTATCTGGGTCATGTAGTTGAGTTCAGAGACCGCACTGAGGTAATCCATTGCCCGCTTCCACTGCTGGTCCTTCTCCTCCTGTTACACAACAATTCACTTCTGTGAACGTATCGACCAAAGTTCTGCAGCAGTAGAGGAGCACTTGCTGCAAGGAAGTCAGAATCTTGTCTCGGTTGTGTCCTTACGTCAAGCAGGCCTCCGTAACGGAAGATGCTGAGCAGAGAGTGGACGTGACTCTCGCTGGTGAAGTACAGACGCGTTCTAACGTGGCGACCCGGGGACATCACTCCACGAGAGTACCTGACTCGCCAGAGAAAACGGAAGGTCATCAGTGCTCTCCATCATTACATTCAGGTTGACCCCGCAAGCATTGAGGGCATGAAACATTACTGACTGTTTGCCTGGATTCTGTCTAGTGGAACTGCTGCTGACGCCATCCACCATGAGTTCTCAACCTTGCCTGTGTCTTTATGTCTGCATTCCTCCACCTTCCTACTATCCCTGTCTAAGATCAGCTCACCCTTCTGAAATCCTAATGCCACCAACAACCGATCCGAGTCTAGGTGTGGCTTAACTATCGCAGTCCTGCGGGTCAACACTCACAGTGGGTGGAGTTTATTGACAGACTCATCCTCGTGGGTCCTCTGCAGGTCCAGCTGAATTTTCTTGACCAGTGGTAAGCAGTAAGCATAGGCTATGTCCAGCTTCTCAACTTTGTTAATGCCATATTCCTGAGGACAAAATGGAAGTCATGTGAAACAATTCCTGCCTAGGAAACACACAGGGATCAATGAGTAGCTAAAATACCAAGTCTGGGTGCATCGCAACCTTGGACAGTTGTCTATCAAGGCACAGCATTGTTAGAGAGCTTGTGACAACCTGGAATGTTCCAAAGTATCCATCCTTCCCTCTGTTGAGCCTACCTTCCTTCCTCACTAGTGACAACCTGAACAGCCATCGCGATCCCACCCACCTGTGGAATGATGATGTCGGCCAGGGCCCTGGATAACCTGAACAGGTCTAGCGTGTCCTCCAGCCCCAGCGTGGCGTTGTGCTGAACATCGTACTTCACGCAGTCGTAGATGTCCGGGATCTTGCTGATGTCGTAGCGGCCGCTCTTCATCCGGAAGTCCCTCTCCAGCTTGGACCAGCGCTGCAGCATCAGCTCCAGGCTCTCACTGTGATAGAGCTGCAGATCTGGTGACGGGGGGGGCAAAGGGGTGAAGCAGTAGGACAAATAGAGCGGCGTGGGGGTCATCCACTGTGCCTTGTGTTTCGATAGTCAACGATTTCCCAATGCTGTGTCAGAGACGGGTCTACCTGCAGACTTGGGGTCCTCTAGTCTCTTGCGTATCTGGGAGGTGAGGCTCTGTATGAGGGTATAGACCTGGTCGCATGTCGTCACAGGGTTCTCTACAATCTTCATCGAATTCACCAGAGAGGAAGCACATGTAGGGGCCAGCTGGACACAGAACAGACACGGACAAACAGATGCACCATTGCTACAAAGAATAAAAAACTATTTGCAATAACAGGGTGCCGAAACAAGTCAACTTGAAGACATTTCCTGCACATCACCACCTTATTCAGTGAGTTTAGCCTTATTGACTAACACAACAGGAAGGGAGACAAGGAAGCTGAAAGCATCAGAAAGGATTGGTGTAAAGGGGAGCCAGTTCCACTAGGAAACCTCATTAGGATAAAGCCCTTCCTGAGATCCCTTTTCTATTAAGCTTGCTTCTGTTTTGGTGATAGCACCGTGAACTACACCACTGTTCAAAGGTTTATAGGCACTTAGAAATGTCTTTGTATCTTTGAAAGAAAAGCAAAATTAACAATGTAGACATTGTGAATTTTGTAAATGACAACAGCAGATTTTATGGAATAGCTTCTTGCTAAATAAAGAGCTTTAAAATACGTTAATGTATGAAGATGATGCTGATGATTGACCGAGATGTATGTTTTAGGATATACTTTGAAGAAGTAGGGTAACAGAAGATTTTGAAAATATTTGGTTCTTCTCACCAATATTTGGCTAATGTTAGCTTACCGAGCTAATGCCTAGGCTAGGACAAACAAAGAATCAGAGTTTGATAGTTGGGTTGTATTCACCAGGTGCAAAACAGACAAGAACATCATGAAGTAAAATGTTAAAGTTTTAAAACAAGAAATATTTGTTTAAATCTTCCATCTCACAACATTATGAGACAGTTTGAGCGAGCAGGGACTTGATTTACCCTATCAAAGTCCTCTTCAGTGAAATCTTGATTCTTCTGCATGATCTCATGGAGACGGGCCTTGACCCGATGCTGGCAGCTGCTGAGGGAGTCGCTGTCATTGTCCAGCAGGCCATTCATATTGGCACTCTTCACCATCTGTACCAGGATGGGCGTCAGTTCTCCCTCCAGAGCCAGCAGACCCTGCCAAGCAAACAGTCAACGTCACAGGTAAATGCGCGGCCGCATGCACCCACGCAGACACCGCGCGCACAAGCGCAGGCGCACACACACTTCTAACCAAAATGGTCCCAGGTTACCTTGGCGAAAGCTGCAGCAGTCATCTGGACCCTGCCCTCATCAGAGGCATAGATCTTGAGATCATGTCGGTATGTGCTGTGTAACCGTAACAACCCACAACCAGGAAAGCCAGCGTAGTCTCCTAGAATGACAGGGAGCGCATTAAGAACTGCCTTGATTCTCTTTCAGCGTAGGGATTGAAAATGAGCAACACTCTAACCGCGAGGCTTGCTTTGGTGGGTCTCACCTTGTCCCCCAGGGTACATGCAGCGGAAGGCCCGACCCAGCTCCTCTGCCTGTACCCGTCCGGCCGGCGTTAGCTCCCCTCCCCACTTCAACACCAGCAAAAGAGAGGGTCCCTCCTTACGGGTGTCTGTGGGACAATATCCATGTCAACAGTCAGTCCATTCAGCCCTACTTACTGTGAGATCTCAGACACCAGCATTTATTGGACTGACATTTAATACAATGTTTATCACTAATCCCCTTTGACAAAGAAAATCCTTGCTACAGTGCATTTCACATGCAAAGCCTTTGTTAGGAGAAAAATGCTGAATTTACATATGTATAGCACTAGAGAGAGGCTTTTCAGTTGCATTGGAGTGGTGATTCTATGTGGTGCATGTAAAATGACACTATGAGAACCAGCGACAGGGGACCATGCTTAACTTCAAAGGCTAGAAATTGAAGTAAAGTATCTCTACCATAATATGCAGACGATGGTTGCAGGCAGAGAAGTAAAAGTACCTGGTTGTGTTCACCAGTATCAGGAAGTTACTAATTAATACATAAATTACCAGGTGAAAGAAGTTCATAACTAACCAGCGACCTAAACTGATAATTTTTCACTCTTGCTTTTTATTTTATGGTTAATTATATGACCTTTTCTTGGTAATTTAGGTATTACAAACCTCGCTAAATTGGTGCTTTTACTTTGTACTTATAACACATCTGGTTGGAGGTCTGTAATGTAAAGGCCATTTTACGGTATAAGGTCCATCGACTCAAAACAAACTACAAATGCAAAACAGACAAACTACAGTGCATAGGGATGTCGGAGGAGAGAAAGCCAACTCTTTATAGCATTTAGAAGTACATTTTCCTCCATACCTTCCTCCTCGCTGGATGTTTTGGGCTGCCCGTGGGGCAGGTAGGTGATCTGAACTTTTCTGTTGATCCCAGAGAAGTGGCCATACCTTGGAAGTCAGGAACAGGAAAGAAAAAAAGGAAAACCATTAAAATGCTGTTTAAAGTGTCCCCATGTATAGTCAAACAGTCAGTCTTGTACTCCATAGCCTGGGAGCAAGTCTGTTTGTTTTATCCAACGTGTTATTGTCTAGCTAGCCAAGAGGTGCCTGGAAATGGGGAATATACAATGTTAGTGTTGCTGAATGCAGACGCATTCAGTTATGCAAAAAAATACTAATGTAATGGTTTAATTAAAAATGAACTAGTACAAATTTAACTAATCAACTATTCTTAAAAAAAGAAAAAGGAAATATGTGAATGCCTAATCAGGTACATCTTACTTCTTTCCTGCTTTGTGGATTGTACAGCAGCAAAGACTGGACATCACATTTGTTACGCAGTTCATATCTTCCACCACCTAGTTCTGATGGACTTTTCAACTACAACATCCTAGAAAGGTCCTAGAAAGTGACCCGAGGTGAGATTGGGGCCTAATAAAATGCATGTCTAGTATGAAATATACATCACTCACATCTCCAGAACGGTCTTCAGCTGCTCCAGTTTGGATTTCTTCTCTTCAATCTCACAGTCTTCTCTTCCATCATCTAGTTCCAGTAACAGCTGCCGAGCAATGTCCAGTACCTCCTAACCATACAAAAGTTATGGGGGAAAGAAATACATAAATGACAGTAGAAAATGCAGTACTTTGAGACATACACAAATGAAACGACATGTACAGTTGAAGTTAGTTGTGTCAAATGGGATTCCTACACCAGTTTGGACCCTCTCAACACAGGAATTGATGTTTGCTATCAAAGAGAGGTGTGGTAGCTAACTAACTGTACGTGACTTGTTTACGCCCACCAGCCAAATTAGTAAGATGTAAGAACAGATGGAGTCAAATATATTTGCACTATTCAAGTGTAGTGTATTTAGCTATGGGATATATTCACCCTGTATGCAACTTTAGATTACCAAATGTGAGATAACGTGTACGAGATATGGCTTGACTATTGTATAGTATATTAAACAACTGTTTAGTGCCAACAAGCAGTAAGACAAAATATAAAAAAATAGTACTCATCTATGCACCACTTTGCTTGATCCCAGTCATAATGCACGTTTTTTCATAGCATGTCCCTTATTCTAATTATCAGACTTTCTTTGGACACTCAAGGGTCTGAAGACAATTATTTACTTCAGTACAAAGTATATTTTACTACATGAAAAGCTAAAATGAGTGGTAAATGAGTACCAAAATAATAATCATAATATTGTAGTCTAGGCCTCACAATTTCAAGTGAGAAATGTTTTTGTTTGACCTGTGCTGTAGACTTCCCAAACACACTTTTCCATTTCAGCTTACTTTAAAAAGAAATAACAAATCACACAGGGATGCCAATAGATTTGACCTCATTTGTAAGTTAGCCAGTTAACCAAGTTAGTAAGATGTACATTATTTCCAGTTAGTTAGCAATCACCCCTACGTTCTTTAGCTAGCTACCGTAACGTGTCTCCAAACGTGACGACTTGGCCCCAGTTTGTGCTTAGATTTTACCCATTGTGACGTACAGTAATCCACTTTCCATGCGTATTGTCCTCCTCCTGGGAGGAAATTCTTTTCACAGTCTTGTGGTTAACACAAACACATGGACACGTACAGTTAAAGAAGTCAAGTCAGCCACATCAAATGTGATTCACACAATCACCTGTGACAGAATTTATTAGTTGGCTAAATTTGGAAAAAAAAACAAGATATACAGTGACTGGATACATACTACAGAAAGCAAAAGCCAAGAGGGGATTTAACTCAGGCTGTATAATGTCAGCAACACAGCTTTTCCCAAGACCAGTCTCTAGCGATAAATCCTTTGTGTTGAAACCCTTATATTAAAGTCTAAACAATAATGCCCTCTAGGTGTGGCCTTGTAGACACTCCAATTACCTGCAGTTGTTTGGGCTTCTTCAGCTTCAGCTTCCCTGTCTTGTAACCTCCGTATTTTTCAAACAAATCAAAAAACCTATTGAAGAGGAATCAAAATGATGTTGCCACATGTATAAGAAAAATAAAGAGCATAAGAGAAATGTATAAAATAAGTAAATTATTCCTGTGAATGAGGTCAAGACTTGGCGAAACATGGCAGACGTGAAGAGGCTCACTCACTGGCCATTCGTCATGATTATTTTGACAGATTTTTGAAGGCATTAACGGACAACGAAGGAACCTGAAAAGCATAACACAGAGATAAAGTACAGTGTTTCAAAGAACCTCACATGGGATTCCGCACTTCCATCTTCATCTTTTGCTTAGGCGTTCTGTCTCCATGGCGGATTATCGCGATGACACAGCGCAACTCCATCCTGGTTGGAGAGAAGGTGACAGTAAAGGAATAAGAGTGAACCAATGGGGCGTGTTGGGGTATTACCTCCATCAGTAACATGTTTAAACAATCAAAACAGTGTTGTGGCTACAGTGAAGGTGTATCTATGTCAATCTGGACTGGAAACTTTGTAGAGTTCAGCATTAGTTGTCTATCTGAAAGCTAAAGTTTCCTGTCCAGACAGTCAAACAGACATCACACTGTGAAAAAAAATTGAGTCAGGACAGACAGTCTGTATGTATGAGAGGTCTGTATGACTGCATGTCTGGACTGTGAATGGTACAGCTATCAGTGAGAAATGTCTGTCTATCTGTAATGTCAACAATGTCGTGTGCGCATTTCTCTCACATGGTGCCAGAGGTGGTGGGGACGATAGGTATATCCTCTGCCTCTGTAGGGATGGACCAGGGGATATGGAACTGCGGTGCAAGCTCCCTCATAACTATATTACTACAGAGAATGAAAACATAGCTAACTAACAACAAACACATTCCTTTTACAATAACATGAAGTTAACTCTACTAATTGAAAAGCCTATATTGGATATTCTAGTGTTTAGAGAAAACCTGACTCTGTTTAAATTTTCGCATACTAAAAATAAATGGTTGTTTCTGACATAGTAAATCAATGTCATTGCTTTGAATCCCATTTAATAAATGATTGAATAATTAAGTGTGGGCATTTCTGACTGAGAAGAAAAAGAAAAATAGCAGTGTAGAGCATATTTTGGCTCGGTCGTGTGCATTTTTACATCAGACAAATACACATCTAAACACAAACCCTTTACATTTCAACTTATTTTATAGAGCGGGTTATTTGAACCCTGTTACGGCTGCCTGAACCAAGGGCTGAGAAGACAACATTGATGAACATTACCACTATTTAAACTGAAACTGAATCCAATTTAAGAAAAGGTTTAGGTGTTTAAAACAGCATTAATGGACCACAGCCCAGGAGTCAGAGCTAGAGGAACAAGCTCACCCATGATAATACCCACAAAACCATCAGACCGAAACAGCATGTCATACCCCAGGATCTTGGCACAGTCATCGTAGTACTTCATGGAGTTCTTCACAAAACTGAAACCATTGACATCACAGACGTAGGAGTGGCCATTGGCTCGCAGAAGGTCAAATCCACACACTGTTTGCTGCAAAAAACAAAGACTGTGTAGGAATGACCCAGGTCTGCAATATGTACACAGTAATTAACAGGAGGGATATCAACAACCAACTGCAAAAATCAACCCATGGCCCATACCTGGGGGCACTTCTATTTACATGTAGAGATAAGAGTACAACCAAATGAGCCACAACTGACCTTAAATGCCAGGCAGACCTTGCGGGCAACTAGTTTCTCCATTGCGGTAAGCATGACCGGGTAGCGGATCTCCTTTCCCTCGCTGTCCCTCTCCACCTTCCCGTCCAGCGCCGGGGATTTACGGGCCTCAGCGTGGGCATAGTCAGGCCCCACCGTGTACACCTGAAGACACACAGAGATAGAGATTGAGTACCCTGACATGGTGCAGGCTGGCAGGCAGGCAGGCATGCAGGCAGGCAGGCAGGCAGGCAGGCAGGCAGGCAGGCAGGCAGGCAGGCAGGCAGGCACACCTTAACGTCCGTGCCGTCTGTCGGCATGAACTCTTCGTAGATGTAGGAGCCAGTCTTCCTCACGTTGCTCTCTGGTGAGTACACACTGCTCCGGCTGCCAATCTACAGGGCATACAGATCACAAAGTTCCAACTGGAGAGCTGAATACTACCAACCCCATTAGTGCCTAAAGAATAAGAATGAAAAGCAGATGCACAATCTTGCTAGGAAATTAAAGCGTACCAGTCACATGAAGAGACAGAACAACCCACTAATGATGATATCTGCCTGTTACCACACCTTAATTTGACGACAAAAATAAATTAAAAAAAAACTCTTTAGAGTGCTTGGCAACTAAAAGAAAAACTGTAAATATGTCCTTAAGCACAGTACTTAGCCTTTAAAGGTCTGATAGCTCTGGGTAAGGCCATTTGCTTAACCTCTAAATGTAAGATGTACTATATTACGTTAGAACTCCAGTTCGGCTCTTCTCTGCGCTGTATATTGGTTTTAAATATAGATTAGAAACGTCTGTTTTATACGTCAACATGTTAGATCCCGGTGTTTGCTGTACAGTTATAAAATGACTTGGCTTTTTACACTGGGTTGTTCTAAATGGACCAAGCCTTACTTTGTCATACAGTGAAGAACTGCGAACGCACACATGCATCCAGGACCAAAACTTTCCTTAGAATTGACTTCGGAAGCCCAAAATTTAAACTTAGTAATTTAAACTTTTGTTTTGTAGTATTTAGTTATAATGGGTTGTTTTTGGATTGGAAAAACAACAATAATTCTGTCAGCGAGGGGGTATAGAGCTTTGTTTTTAACAGAATGACCTCAAGGGTGCCTAGAAAATGCATGTATAAGTGGGTATTGGGGCATCACTTACCTGTCTCACTCAAACCCTTGGGATTTTCTCCTGTACCTACCTACCATGTTCCAGGTGTGGAATGACCGTTACTCAATGTTTTAACACTTGAGTAATTGTTGTGCCACTGTGCACTACATTCAGAAAGAATTCCGACCATGTCACTTTCTCCACATTTTATTACTTTACTGTCTTAGTCTAACATGGATTAGATATTTACATACCCAATCTAAATATTACCACTTGGAGCCCAGCCCTGGGCCAGACCAGAAACGTGAGATCCATAACTGCTAAATGTGGAATGAGAGTTCAGCCCCACCATCACTGACACCAAGCCGTAGCCCCGCCTGTCCCACACTGTGTTCAACAGTCTTGTGTGACCCTCAACACTTGCCTCCAGGACCTGCTCTTCTACCCCCTCTCTTCCATTCCTCACCCCTACTCCCTACCACCAAGCACACCCCACACTCCGTCTTGGTTCAGCTCAGCCCGGTGTGAGTCTCTACTAGTGACTTGGTTATTTTTCAAATCTCTACTAGGGTCGCCAGACCCATCAAAGGGAGGGAATAGATTAGATATTAGATATTTTTCCTTATCAATCTACACACAATACCCATGATGACAAAGAAAAAAACTCGTTTTAGAAAGTTTTGCAAGTACATTTGAAAAAAATAGCACACTTTCATGGCTCCACATTTAGGAATAGTGGTTGTTATTCCAAAATATCTGTGAGGAACCTAGAAGTCTATAATTTTCAGACTGTGAATTGCACATTTAATGGCTACAGAAGATCTGATCAGTAACAAAAAGATGGCGTTATCAAATCCATGAGCCAGCAACGTAAAAAGAAAAATCGGTTTCTGTCCATGAGCAAGGTAGTAAGGTCTATATTACTGTTTGGGTTAACTATGAAAACCAGATCTTGGTCGGAACTTGTGGAAATTGTCTACTGTATCTGTCTTGTATAAGATACCTTATCTAGCCATGAAAAGATGTCTGGACAGTGGACACTGATAAGAGATTGGTCAATATACGTCTTCAAACCCACCAACCGCTCTTGGCTTGAAATAAGGTTCTCTCATTTGTGCAACAAAAGCTGACATTTTATTATCTAGAAACAAAAGTAGGGAAACTAAACCAAAGGAATGGATTGTTGGCAAACCTTGTACATGGTAGACTGCCTCACAGAGGGTACCCTATAAAAGGTTCAGTGAGCAAATAAAGACTGGACAAATGGAGACCTTTCTGAAGAGACGCTGGCTTCCCCCTCCTGCAGAGGTGGGGTAGTAGATGTAAACATTGTGGTCTTCAGCACAGACAGGTTTCTCCACAAAGGGTTTTGGGAACACCTCTCCATTGACCTCCACATGGTCTTCACCCTCCACCAGGTTACACTCTGAGGTACACACCAAAAAGATTGGATTAATTTATGAAGAGGGGAAACATTCTGCATTGAAATATATTTTTCCAATTATTAACCATTATGAGAAGAGTTCGAGCAGCCATTTAAATTGTCTTTTTTATCAGACATAACAGGTTTGTAGTTACCAATTCCATATTGGTTTAAAGTACATCATGCATGAAATAAAATGTATGAAAAGTAATAGGAATAAGCACAGGTGCAAAATAAGCAAACCCCTTTTTTTCTTGTGGCACCTCCATTAGGACAGAACTTCGAATCAACATCTCCTTTAGCCACTAACCAATCTCCAAAGTCAGAAAGATTTTGATCCACTCCACCTTAAAGAAACCCAACTGAATGAGGTTTGAAGGATATCTGGCATGTACTACCACAGCATCTCGATAGGATTAAGGTCAAGACTTTGGTTTAGCCAATCCAAAACCCAAATCCTTCTTCTGAATGTTCTTGAATGCTTTGGGTCTGTTCTCTTGTTGGAAAAGATATGGCCCAGCTCCTTGACGGATGGCCTGGTGTACTGTTCAAAAATCTCCTAGTATATCTGAAAATTAATTATCTAAAAATCATACAATGTGATTTTCGGGATATTTGTTTTAGATTCCATCTCTCACAGTTGAAGTGTACCCATGATAAAAATGAAATACCTCTACATGCTTTGTAAGTAGGAAAACCTGCAAAATCAGCAGTGTACCAAATACTTGTTCTCCCCACTGTACTTGATTTAACCAATGAAACTTGCGGTTCACTTTTTCCCCTGCACTCATTTTGTTATACATTTAGTACACATTATTTCCTCGAAACCATCTATCTATAAACCTGTAATGTCAGCCAAAAAAAGAATAGCTCTGATTAAATAAAGATTTCATAGTGAACACTTAAACTACTGAAAAAAATACTTTCAAGCAGCATTGTATACATGAAATGAAAATTACTTTGTGACACCATCCTGAACGTTATCAGTGCTCTACCTTTACAGAGGAGTTTTGACATTAGCTACTGACTTCACTTCCACACAGTAAATCAAGTCTACAGCCATAACAACCTTCAGTGATGAGGAAGACACAAACCATCCAGTAAACCAGAACTTGCAGGATTGTGTTAGCTTGTCAGAGATTAAAAGAGGAAACGACTGGCTGCCAAATAACATCACCCCACTCCAGCCATATCACTGTATCCTCAGGACCAAAGAAACATTAACAACTGCTCCACATTAGTTGCTATTTTTACCACAGGGATTGAAATAAACCTAGTGCGCATCCCTAGAGGAATGCTGTTCCCTATAGTACACTACTTTTGAACAGGTCCGATAGGGATCTGGTTAAAAGTGGTGTACTATGAAGGAAATACGGACCCATTAGGAACACATCCCAACACTGCCTTGGATTTACTGTCATAGGAAATGTGTACACAAAGGCTTGAGAAGACTGTTATATCTCAGGAGGAATAACAAGACTTCTCTGACTGAAGACCTCTGATTTATATTAAATAGGCAATATTTAGATACATCTTTACATGATTCTCTTTTCTAAATATCAGATACATCTTTACCAGAATATTTATAAACATTGATTTAAAACGGTACTCTGCCTAAAAGAGCCCTGATGTCGTCAAACCATATTGACTGATATACACGATCAGACCGTGACAGTGTAGGGGTAGTGCAGCGTGCAAAATAACTTAAGGCAGTTACATGCATAGTTTTACACTGCAGTTCAAGACAAGAGATTTGTCAGGAAAGATTAGCTAATACCGGAGGGTACATGTTACAATAGAATCATTACTGACCAATACATGAAACTTTGAATTTGTTTGAGGTCTGGCAGATTGATTAAGTCATGTGTTAAACGTCTGAATCAGGAACCAATACAAATCAGTGAATCATAGTCATTATCTTCTTTCAAGCAGCTATGGCTTAGTTATGTGAACACAGCAATTTGACTGGGGTTTCACAGTGACCACAGAAGGATCAATGGATGGGTTAATATTGACAATTTGTTATGTGTCCGCCAACACGTGATCTTTGGGAGCCTCACACTGACCCTCTGGTTTATCTGGGTCACGGTTGAGCACAGCGTAGCGTGGTAGATCAATGCCTTCCTGCTGCAAGATACGATACACCTCCCTCCTAAAAATCAGACAAAACACCAGATTCAGCTTCTAAGTAAGACATACTGTACTGTATAGAGGAGGCTTGCGAACTCTTGATGTACCTGTCCTGTATGTAGTACTGTGTGTTCAGGTCATTGATGAGGAGTGGGTTTCGGAGTTTGGCGTAGCTTACTGCTTTATCCAGCGGGAATCCTACAAATTCAAACGAAACGCAGCAATTAGCCAATGCAGATTACACAGTATGTGCAGCCTTTGATGGCGGTAAGAACGGGACAAATAAATGAAGTAGGACAAGTGAAAGTAATTTCAATGAATGCAGTCTAGTTGGCAAGTATCGTTTAATTGTTTCACTTCAACATCTCATGAAATGGCAGCATATGCAGTTACATAATGGTCAAACTAGATTGTTGTTGTGTCAGATCGAATTACTCATACTAGATTGAAGATGAGTAATGCAAACACATTGTGGTAAGATAAAGGTGTGTGTGTGTGTTTGCGTGTGTCTGTGTGTGGGTTCCACCTTTGGAGTGGAAGGAGATGAGGCAGTCACACAGGGGCCATTTGTCCACGGGCTCGTTGAGAATGACATCTTCGGGAAAGATGACCACGGTGATATACTCAAACCTGCACAGCCGCTCCAGGATCTGGGTCATGGGCTTAGACTTGGACTTCTTAGTCATGGAACAGATCCCCACAATGATCTGTCGCTCCGGGGGCTGAGAGGGAGGGAGACAAGACAGTAAAATCAGCCTTGTGTGGTGGAATTGGCCTCAACACAGCAGTTCCACCGTGATGGTTCCCTGTCATGCCATGGTCGTCTTATGCAGTTTCACGTGGTGCTGTGAGACACGCGTCTCATCTGCTCTCGGCCAAACCGGTGTGGTCCGGTGGTCTCACCGAGTCGGCGTCCTCGTCGTCCTCGTACAGCTCCATGTCCGTCCTCATGCTGCAGTCGTCCATGTCCTCCAGGCCTTCGCTCTCATCGTCCTCGCAGCCCACGAAGAATCTGGGAGCGCCACGCTGGCTCTCGCCCGGGTTAACAGGCTCTGACATCACAGTCCCCGGCGGCAGCCCTCAGCGTACCGCCGTGCCATCGCACACCAACACACGGCGCGGGCTGGGCCGCCGATGGGGGAGGGGGGGGACACACACTAGGAGATGGATGACGGTGCCTCTCGAGACTCACACCGGACTGAGCCGAACCAAGACGGAGTGTGGGGTGTGCTTGGTGGTAGGGAGTAGGGGTGAGGAATGGAAGAGAGGGGGTAGAAGAGCAGGTCCTGGAGGCAAGTGTTGAGGGTCACACAAGACTGTTGAACACAGTGTGGGACAGGCGGGGCTACGGCTTGGTGTCAGTGATGGTGGGGCTGAGCTCTCATTCCACATTTAGCAGTTATGGATCTCATGTTTCTGGTCTGGCCCAGGGCTGGGCTCCAAGTGGCGTCAGGGGATGGAATGGGATTGAAGGGGTGGATCCAAATATAACGGGACGACAGCCCATTCATCTACGCTGGTCCTAGAAGTAAAACAAACAGATAATGGAGGACATTCAAAAGCTAACCGGATTCAAATGTCTCTGTAAAACTAGACACCGCGTCTGAGTGTCGCACGCCTCATTGGTTAGAGCCGACAGCCGCGGCGTGTGGAAGGGAGGGGGGAGGGAATATTACTGCCACACTGCCTTCACATCAAAACACGCTCAATTAAAAAAAAATAACAACAGGCCAATGTTTTTTGGTTGTGTGCCTAAGGAAAAACTGACCTCAGTGTGAACAGGAGTCACTGGTTGGAGATCTATTTCAGAGCAGCACTGGCCTACATCTTTGAAGCTAAGCTTTCAGTTAGCTGTTAAAACTAACCTAACAACATGCTACAGTCATACTGCACTTTGCATGACAAACCAGTCTAACGACAGCCTCTATATATACTGTAGCTCTTGTATAGAGTATATCCAGCCAGTAGATTCCCAAGGGTAAAGCTGTTATGGCCAACTGTCGCTAATATTGTGTACCTGGCGGAGTATTCAAAAGCAGTTCGCTGATTTTGAGGGGCTTAATTATTTTTGTACAAAAGCATTTTGTAGGCCTGGGCATGTCAACGAAATGAAAACGAATAAGTCAACTAGATTACCAAAACAGGCTCATGGTAGGGGAATACAGTGCCCTCAGTAATTATTGGGACAGTGGACTAAATGGTATACTGTATTCTTTCACTGAACTAAACTACATCCTAATAGACACATGTTGGGAAGTCTACTATTGCACGGCTTGGCTAGCAAAAGGAAAAGCCTACTGACCTGCCATGTGTTTGCTGCTTATGATGTTGTCTATCTGATCCTGCTAAGTTTGTTCTTTTGATACGAACTACCTAAAATTGCTGAAGAAATGAGAGCCCATCAAATGTTTTTTTCCTCACTCTGTTGCCAGCCACTATGTCCATGCACACACCTGCCCCAAGCTCCCATTGAAAGCAAGTATTCTGCTGAGTGTGTGAAAGTACCAAAGTCCACATAGCTAAAAATACTGGCCATTATAACTAATGGTATGCTAGACAGCCTCACGCTGATAATTAACCTACTCCCTGCAGTGCTGTCATGAAAAAAGGATAATTTAGGCTACTCATTTGAGCAATGGCCAGGTTAAGAATACTGTACGACAGCAGGGTGATAAATGGCTACAATGTAACCACACACGATATATTTTTAATTCCAGGCTAGCCTACGTTCCAATAAAGTTAATAAAAATCTAGGTTATAACCACATGCAACATGAATTTAGTGGAATATTGGGGTTACCAAGTCTCCAGATCTTCAGTTGAATGCCGACTCTGTGCTTGAAGGGTTTGGAGGTTGCTACTCTGGGCAAATGTATGAATTAAAGTGTCTGGAAGTTGCTACTGTAAACCACATTGGAACTAGAACGAAATGCTGTGATCAGAATGAATCCCAGTGAAAACCTGTGGCTTGAAGAGAGCATAAGCACAGACCAAATAACCTAAAATGATCAAAATAGTTTTCTTTCAAATCCAAAGGAATGCAATTCCAATGATAGCAAGGAAATGTCAAAGTACATGAATTACAATAATACAGAGGTGACAAAAGTCACAAGACAAGGTAAACTCAATCACCTGTTTGTAGTTAGTGGCTAACATTAGCTAGCTTGCAATGCTCTGCTCCATGGGTTGTTTCAATGATATTAAAAATAGTGCATTGTAGTTCTCAGAAAACATGTTAACATTTTCTTAAAACCTTAACTAATTAAGGATGTATAGGGAACCACATTGTGACAACTAAATTGGTACATCTTTGTTCACCATTTGTTGATACTTTGGTGAGTAATTTTTTTTTCATCACAAATCTATATCGACCATTTGAAAAATACACCAAATCATTCATGTTAGAAACGTAGTCAATAAATAGTACTCTAATAAGACGGGTATGTTTCTTGATATAGTTGATTCATTATCACAAATCCATCTTACTACAAAACAACCCGGTAAAGCCCCACAAAATGAGTGGGAACATACATTGTAAGCATTTGTTTCTTTAAACGATCTAGTCTCGATAGTTCACAGTAAACAATGGAGGACAGTCAATAACAAGTGAACATACAGTGGTTAATGAAATCCTGGGTAAACTTAAGTGAAATCCCTTTTGTGTCTTGGCATGGTTTATATAAAGTAATGCTTAAGTTAAGGGGATTACACAGGGCTTTGGACCTTGGGCTTAAACCTTCTATTACACCTGTTCCCTCATTTCAGCAGGGGATGAGAGCTACTAGTTTCTTTGGGCCATTAGTCTATACAGGTTGGCAGGAAGAGCTAATGTCAGACTACATCAGACAGACAATGAAGGTTTAATGCAGCCGATCTGTGCTTCCAATAAACTGACAGGAGGTGCTGTTTAGAACAGACTTACATTCGGTAGCGCTTTTTACAGATGAATGTCAGGCATAACTTTGTTGCACACATTGCATAAAAGCCTGGTACCGTCAACTATTCAAAATAGCCTTAGGTCAGAGTAGCCATGGAATAAGGGACATACGGGGTAAATTACTGTATGTCATTATTTAATTTTAGTGTATAAGTGCCCTTGGCAGCTACTTTACTAAGAATTCCAGTGAAATTCAAAGAAATTCAGAGAGTTTTGTGCTCTCAGATGGGGACACTGGCGTTATCAGCCATGCTAAATTAGTCTTAGAAAGCAGAGGCCTTCCTTTTCAGGAAGATGAGCCCTGTCTTGTCTAGGTTCAACTTCAGATGTTTCCTGGCAACCCACAATGAGTCGTCATCAGGGTTTGAGAACAGATAATGGCAAAAAAAAAATAGAGTTTAGATAGGAGAGCCCATGTAAGGATTTTGATTAGGGGTGTACAGATTGTTTGGGCAAAGTGGCATCAGCAGACACAGCAATATGAGAGAACTATTGGAGGTGGTATAGAAGAATGAGTGGTGACAATAACCATTACTTTAGGTCACAATTTTAGATTTTTAAATGAAATGTGTTTATTTATGAAGTTACAGATTCTCTCAGAGACTCCCATTTCAGTTTCTAAGAACACTACACTGCACAAGCCAACTAAACTGTCACTTTTGTCTTCTTCATTGCAGACCACCTTACTGCTCTCTGTAATGCGAACATTTTGAAGGTCAATGGTTTCTATTAGGGATAACCATCTTGCTCAGCAACAGAACAGAATTTGTTCACCTTTTCAGCTTGGGGATTAGAACCAGTGACCTTTCGTTTACTGGCCCAAAGCTCTAGACCACAAGGTCAGCCTTGATTCATGATAACTGATTCACTGTCATTTTAACAGATCCAATTTATATCAAGACAGTTGCAAGCTACCTTGCCAGCCAGCCAGCCAGCCAACAAAACATTGCATTGCATTGCATTTAGTACTGTAGGCAAAAGTTCCTCAAAATTGTTGTGCAAGGGACAGGCAAAGTTTGACCTCCTCCTTCCTCTGTGAATCTATTGTGTACTTTTTTTTATATTGCATTTTTAATAAAAGCCCTTATACTACCCAAACACTTTGGGGTTGTTGGAAATTGATGGGATTTAAAGGAGTGTATTTGTCCTGTAACTTATTTCAATAATGTTAATAAACACACCTAAAAACAAAAAGTAAAAGTAGCTAAAGCATTTAAAAATCAGATGTTTTTTCATAACAAGGTCAAGGAAGATTATTTAGTAATAATAAAGTAGAAATTTAGACATGCATTGGTTTCAATTACAATACTGCCTCAGTCATTTCCAGCTGTCCAACTGTGTCATAAAAGGAAAGACGTTTTGTACATGTTCCAGAGACTAATATCTCTAATTTGAGGAGTCCTAAGTCATATAGCTAAAAGCTCAAACCATTCCAGAGCTAGTCCAATTTGTAAGAGTGATATACAAAGTATTCTTTACGTTCCCCCCGTTAAATATTGCCTAGCTGGTGACTACTTTAGATAATAGTTGTTCTATGGAGGAAGTGCCAACCAACTGGAACAGGTTCGTGGACCTGGGTTTCAGAACCACTGTAGGCTATTAGCGGGTTAGCGTCTCCTGACAACTGTCTGTTAACATGAGGAAATTACAGAAATATACTTTATTCTGTAAGGGCGCTCCGATATATAGTTGTTCCGCCAGACTCATTTGCCTTATGCACAATACCCTGGAGAAATGTAATAAATAGTAGTCACAGATTTTGTCAAATTACAGCCAGTCCTAATTAAATTATGATAAAATGCTCCTGTTAAGGTCAGGGTACATGTGATAATTGCGTTGCAATTGCATTGATCAAGGCTGGTTAAGGCAATACCTTAGGAAATGCTCTCAGAAAGAGTGACAGGTGAACTGTAAAGATATATTGAATTGACGCATGTGACTGGAGCACTGATCAATGCTGGGAACGCAAGTATTTATAATAAATAGGATAAGAATATCTGGTCAGTCAATACTATTAAAAGTTGAGAACGCTATTTTAGGGGATTTCGTTTCCCCCTTTATATTGTACAAGAACATGTAGGTAGTGTTTGGACAGAATAGGGCCAACGTTTTCAAACAAATGGGATTTCTTTACACTTTCTATTGGTAAAGTGGATATATTGTCCGTAATGGCAATGAAAATTGTCGGTCAATGATATTTTTGGTACCAAGGTATTTTTATGTATTTATTCCATAGCTGTTGTACTACGCAACGGATTGTTCCTGCGGGTTTTTTAAGCTAAGTAAAGGGTTACCAGGCAACCCACACTAATATTTTGTTCGCTAACTATAGTAGGCGGTTTGAAATAACAATAAGTATCAACGCTGAAATTATTTGCCATCATAATTAGCTAGATCGCTGAAAAAATTTAAAGTTGTTACCAAAACCGTATGTACACTATACTATAATTAGCTACTGCTCAATTAACCAGCCATTTAGTT
>JACXGJ010000299.1:0-14627 GCA_016801105.1 Esox niger
AGTTATGGGACAATGGAACTATGGTGTAAGGTATATGGTGTAGGGTAGAGTAAAGGGACAATGGAACTATAGTGTTAGGTATACGATGTAGGGTACAGTTATGGGACAATGGAACTATGGTGTAAGGTATACGATGTAGGGTAGAGTTATGGGACAATGGAACTATGGTTTAAGGTACAGTATAACGTGTAGGGAAATGACATCCTGGAGCACTAGTTTAGATAAACCAAGGCAGGGCAGACCGTGTTGGTCAGGGAAAGCATACAGAGGTTACGAGCCGCTGTGTGTTGCTTTATACCTAATACCCTTCTTTAGAAGAGAGGTTTGAGAATGGCTCCCGTTGCACTCGTCACATCAATAATCCTTACACTGATCCCCATGCATCTACCAAACATACCACCCACATACTCTTTCTACACCCTGGCTCCACAGTATCAAGGGTGTACAGTACATATTTCCGACCTACACAGGTTTTTCCACTGGTTTGAACAACTTTGGGAAAGAAACCAGGGACGGAAATATACCATATGAGTGAAAACAGGAATCCTTCAATGGAGAGAAATCGGATTACTACAGGATTACTGAGGCTGCTGGTTTGATGCCAATTACAATGTCAAACACACACACATATGCAAGCAGACACACACGCACAACAAATCATAATATTTACTTCAAAGGGTCAAATTGTAAAATGGAGGGAAAACTTAAATCAAAGATGTGTTCAGAGATGCATGAATTGATGCATATGATCACTATGATATTCAAATGTAGAAATTACAGAGGATAATATATATTTAAACACACAGTACATAGTTCAACTCAGACCTCACATTTGTACTGGAGAAGATATTTTTCAAAGACCAGCTTCCCCCTAGTGGACGCATAAAACAAAACCTTCAACTGTCTCAAAGATAAACCAGCCGTCAACCAACCAGAGCATTTGAAGCAACGTTATATCTATTCTTAAATGGCGTATTGAAGTAATCCAGACATTTAAAAAAAAACAAATCACAGAAAATCTCATTTCACTGGAAAACACAGTTAATCTCTTGTCCCGGATAGCTACTGTCCCTGTGGGCTCTTGTCAAATGATACAAAACATAATGTAAACACAACGACAGCTAAATGGTATTGGTTTTCACTGCAAGATTATTGTTATCCCAAAATGTCATTCTTGGTCAGCTGTTATGATGTTGAATCTAATGGTTCTACTCTGCAGACCTGTTATTCAAAAGCGCCCCCAAAATTCTAAACTAAACTAAACTTAAACTAAACATTGCTGATGAGATTTCATTTAGCTACCAGCTGGCAAGCCTTTCTTTCTTTCTTTCTTTTATTGAGTTCAGCACCAAAATAGATGTCTTCTCCAAAAAAGGGTGGTAATTATTACCATGAAATGTAATATACTATTCATTCTATAATATTCCTATAATATCCCTCACATTCTATAACAGACATTTTTTTAGGTACTTGGGTTGTGTCAACATGTGGTTTTAAATCACATGAAGAATTTGGTTATGCTTTCTGAGGAGTCCTGCCATAAGTCCTACCATTCCCATTGTTACAGTGTCGTAGCCACTGGACACAAACGGAGGCCAAGTTGTGTATCAAGGCCCAAAACTAAGTTGTTGGGGAAATCTTCCTATGCTTTTTAGTTTGTTCATCCTAATTATTTTACACTCTGCCTTTTTCAATCCCAGTCATATTTTGTCATTTATTTAAACACACTCTTCAGGTCTTCCCGAACTTTCCATTTAATTCCAATGCCACATGCCAGGCCTGGTGTATACAGTGCATCACAATCAATTGCAAGGCGCTCACCCCTCAACATTAGCAGCCTTTCTCAATGTCCAATTAACCAGAGCTACAGTCCAGGCCTCTACTGCCCCTTGTTATTTTTGTTGGGAACGCTCTTTAGTAAACAATGGAACAGAAGCCTGCCTTTATCAATGGGTACTAGCGTTTGTTATTGGGGTGCGGATGAAGACACGGGTATGTGGAGCTGGCAAGCTGCTCAAGGCTCTGGATTCCAAGGGGATCTAGGGACCAATTATCGGTTCCCCTCTTGGCTTTTACATTGGAGGCCTTTTCTTTTTAATGATGACAGTTGAGAGCCAGGTTTGCACCAATGGCTGGCATGGTATTACCAGAGTGTGTGTGTATTAATTTCACATTTTATGTCCTACCTACAGCCTGAGATTTGTGGTGAGAAAATAGAAAAACACACATTGGAAGACACAATGTAGACAAAAAACTATTCCAGGATAACATTTTTAAAGATACAACTTTATGTTTACAAAACGTATTTTTCTACATATCGAAATGAAAAGAATTTAGGTCTCTGGCCTTCTTAAGGAATTTCTCCTAGCCACTGAAATTCAACACTACTGTTGTTTGCTCCTTGGGGTTTAAGGCCAGGTGTTTTGTAAAAGCTCTTTGTGACAACAGCTGATGTAAATAGGGCTTTATGAAATACATTTGATTGATTGGCAGAACCAATTCAGGCTCCAACTTATCTTTTATTGTGGATCAATGAAAAACATAGACAACGTACTTACACAACATAAACAAGATAAATATACAATGAATAAATATTTTAATTTCAAATATTCCACTAGCTAATTTGTCCTGTTGTCTGTTAAATTCTGTTTGAACTGAAAGAGGAATCACATTTGAGATAAAAATATTCAATAGTCATTGTATTTTGATCTTGTCAATTTGTTAGTCGTGGGTGTTGTCACGGTGGTCATTCATTGATAGTGTCTTTCAATACATTTTCAGTTATCTGATTTGAAATGCTGGTTTTTGATACGGTGGATCTCAGAAGTAGTCACCCCCTTGGACTATTCCACATTTATTATAACATTTATTATGTGTTTTTGACATTGATCAACAGATAAAGTCTATTGTGTCAATGTGATATGTTTTACAAATTGTTCTAAATACATTACAAATACAAAACAAAATTATTGGTAGCGCAAGTATTCACCCTCTTCAAGCAAGACTCTACCAGTCTTAACCAGCTTCGTACACCTGGAAAAGTAAATGTCTGCCTATTCTTCTGCACACTTGCTCAAGATCCTTCAAGCAGATGGAAACATTTGTTGAACAGCAATTTCAACTCCTTCCACATATTTTCCATTGGATTAAGGTATGGACTTTTACTGGGTTAATTATCCTGTGGGAAACTAAATATTTTCCCTAGTCTTAGGTGTCTTACAGACTTCAGCAGGAATTCTTCTAAGATTTCTCTGTACTTTTCTGCATCTATTTTGCCCTCTATCTTCACAGAGAGCATCCCCATAGCATGATGCTGCCACCACCACACTTCACAGTAGGGATGGTGTTCTCAGAATGATGTTCGGTGTAAGGCCTGGGGGAAAAATAGAGCTTAGTGCTGAGGCCAATAAGCTCTATTTTGGTGTCATCAGACCATGAAATCTTCATCTACTTAGTCTCAGAGTCTCCCACAAGCCTTCTAGCTCCGATGTGAATGGTGATATTTTGTTTTTGCCAATCTCCCATGAAGGCTACTTTTGTGAAGCATCAGGGTTATTGTTTCTGTTGGCACAGTCTCTCCTAGCTCAGCTATGGAAGACTGACTCCTTTAGAGTTGCCATGGGCCTCTTTTTGGTCTCTTTGACAAGGGCCCTTCTCGCCTGGATACTTGGTTTTTGAGGAAGGCCTGTTCTAGACAGAATCACAGTTGCACCATATTCCCTTCATTCAGATGTTCCGTCAATCACTCAAACCATTTTTAAATGATCCCAAGAGCTCAAATGTCAAATTACAACCATAACTCTATCTTATTATAACACTATAACATTATCATATCTTAAAATAGGATAATACATGACTAGATCGGTTAGTTCGCTCTTCCTACTGTAGGCTGTTTAACTTAAGAGGGGGAAAACATTTCTTCATCCAACCCCCAGCCTATGCTACAAAATTTGTACAATCAGCATTTACTTCGTCAAATTTCTCAAATAATAAGATAATTATAGTAATCCAATAGTATGTTGTTCAGTAAATATGTTTGTGATTAGTAGCAGTAGAACGCAATCATTGGCATAGCATATATCCTATATCAATAGATGCATCTTCAGCAATGCAACACAAACAACTTCCTCATTGGCATATTTTGGGTCAGATGAAGCATCTAAGGGTTAGGTGGGCTACCAGGACGAAAGCCATGTGACGTTTCTGTAAGTTATCGACATAAAATGACATGATGATGGTGCAGCCTTGTCATTCGAAACATCAGGCACAGCATTTTCTTGTCAATTTGACCAGGGCCAGCAAAGTGATAAGCAGCTGGAATGCAATATTCAATGAACAGGCATGCACAACTGCAAATTGATTTTAAAAATATGAATAGCAGGCAAACAGGGATTGAAGTGATATTGATGAGAGCTTTGATCTGAGAGAGTACCGTTCATGCACTGCGAGTGAGGAAATGAGACTGCAGGACTGAGATAGACGTTGTGTGATTGGAGCATTCCAGTAATCCACCTAGAAAAAAGCATAGCTCTGCCTATTTCTAAGCAAGATTCAAAAACATAATTTTAAAAGGCAACTACAATGGTCTTCCCATTAACTTCAATTACCCATTAATGGGACTCTCAAAATGTATTATAAATCTATGCCCACTACTCTGAGGTGGTCCCATGTGGCCTCACCTCTGTTGGGCAGGAGTGTTGTTGCACGGTGGTTGTGAAGCCTGTGCCAGTCTTTTCCCACTGGTCGGCCATGTGGTTAACCTCGTCCAACTTCTGCTCGCAGGTCTTCTGTGTGTTCTGCAGTGTCGCCTCATAGAAGTCCTGGATATCTGCGGAACATGTGATAGAAACCTGTTTGATTGTCTAGAATAGGCAGAAATGTCAATTGAGAGAAAATTTGAAAGAAACCAGCCTCTCGCTAATTGCAGAGCAAGTCAGCAATTCTGCAGTCATGCAAACATGTTTCATTTCATATGTTCATGGGAAATGGGGTTTTTGAATTTAACCCAGGATTACTGCCTCATTGGCCATCAACCAAAATGAACAGGGGCAATTTTGGAAATAGAGATTAAATACCTTAATAGAAAAATGGCCAAATACACTTTATGGTACAGTTTATCCCCATCCAAAAACCTCCCTCCTGTGTGCCAATGAATAAATATGTATAAAAATAGTGGATTAAGAATGATCAGAAACACACAAAAGAAACAGAACTACAAGGGAAAAAGCTAATCTTTGATGACTCACTGATTTAGCAAATCACAGCATATTTGACAAATTGTCTAAGCTAGATCTATTTGAACAGCTTGTGCCACCAGCAGTCTGGTGTTTGCTAAAGCAGCTTGGTTAAAGCTGTTTATAAGTCTCAATTACTTGTCCAAAATGCATTTACAGGATGAATTATTATTTGTGTATGGAACTATTCCACCTACAGGTTTTTATATTATGTTGTTACTCGGATACCAGATTTTAGTAATAATGAATCAAAATAAAAGTGTTAATGAATGGTAACTGAATAAAGTGTTTAGAGTATTGTATTGAATTACAAACAAACTACATACTGAATTCCTTATTTCAAAAAAGGATTCAAATATAAAGATGTATTCAGAAATCCAAAGATAACGGTTGGGAGCTAGATTTGTGTGGGAACCCTGTTCTGTTCCGGACAACTCAGTCTATTGTTAGGGCAGAAACATTCGGATCTCATTATATCTGATAGGGTGTAGGGTCTAGGAGTTCATTAGGGATTGGACCACTTTTTTTGCTTAGACCACAAACTGAGAAGACAAGCAAATACCTGCTGTTACTCCCTTTGAAAACTGTCAGATAAAGACAGACAAGCAAGGGTATCCTCTGGCCCAAAGGTTTCCACCAAGCAACATTGCGAATTTCTAACACCCTCAAACATAAAGATATGTACAAATGTAAAAAGGTCAATGGGCAATCAAAATAAATGTGTCCCAATTCACCAGAAACGAACAGAGCAATGCTATTACAGTATATTCACTATGTACGTTATGCATGTTATGTAAATAATTATTATTAATTGGATCAATGGGAGCTCGTAAGACATTAAGAAAGACGCTCAGCTTTGCATTAAGCTACTAAATCAGTATGTTTGGAAAAAGTGAAACTTCTACATATAACAGTAATAATAAGTGACTATTAGGCAAAGTGTCAGCTGTCTGGCATCTTTTCTCTCCCACTTCTACAAAGCCCCCAAGCCACTGACGGTGATGAAGCACGTTAGGGAGAAGTGCTGGAACAGGATGTCAGTGACCAAATCCCTGAGGCCAAAACTCTCCCCTGGATGTTTGCTTGAGATTGCAGGTATGTGCTAAAACTGCACCGCCAGAACGGGCGGATTTGGTCAGTTTGAATGTATTCTAGATACAGCATCTCTGTACCAGCTCTGTAATCCTCCAGCTGAAATAAAAGAGTTGAAAGTAATGGAGTGACGCTGTGGTGTTAAACAGTGTTTCGCCTTGCACTTTGCTGGCCCTGGTCAAAATGACAAGAAAATGCTGTGCCTGATGTTTTCTAATGAGAAGGCTGTCTTTTTGTGTGGGCCTGAGAAAAAAAAATGGGGAAATCATTTTGTAACAATGTAATTTCAGTATCAATGAAGACACCGACATTTGAGAAATTTTCTCAAATAACAAATAGCCAAATAACACACTGGTAATACTGATCATAACCATTTCATAATAACAAGAAAAAATTAAAAGGTAATTTAACTGAAGCTGTCCTAGAGTAAATAAATGCAGACAAAAGACATTGTTAGAATGACACATTCACAGCTGGATGATGCAGTAAACAAAGAGGCCAAAGCAATTGTGTGGTTTACCAAAAGTGTGCAGGTTTCTATTCAAAAACCCCAATATCTACTGTTTGAAAAAAATATGACAGTAGATTTGGGAGATGAGTTTCAGTCCATCTTCAACCCTGAAAAGGTCCAACTACTTCATCCTTAATGATAGCAGCCCATACCAGTACCCCTCCTCCACCTGGCTGGTGCCTGACAGAAGTGGTGCTGGGTGTCCATTAGTGATCCAGCCATGAGCCAATTCATCAGGGCCATCAAGCATCACTCTGATTTCATTTGTCCATAAAACCTTTGAAAAATCTGTCTTCAGGTATTTCTTTGCCCAATATATACAGTACATTTCAAATCTTATTAATTGGTGGTCGTGTTTCAGCCTTCTTGAGCTGGGCCATGTCTCTGAGCAATTGACACCTTGTACTTCTGGACAATCAAGATAGGTTGCAGTTCTGGAGTATGGTGGCACTGGATGATAATGGATTACTGGTAGCTTCACGTTTCATTCTTAAGTCTATTGCAGTTAATTTGCGTCATTTCTGCACCCTGGTGGTCACACCTCAATAGTTTAGCGATTTCAAGAGTGTTGCATTTTTCTGAAAAGCATGTGATATTTTTACTTTTCAGTGTCAGTTAAATCTCTTTTTTGGCCCATTTTACCTGAGGTCAAAGAGCTGCCTAATAATTATGCATACCATGATTTTAGGTGTCATTCACTGTTGCCACACCCTCCCTCATTTAACCAATACATTTTACCAAATGATTCAATCCATTGAGCATTCAAGTTTATATGATTTGGAGTTGGAAAATGTGCATAGAAATCAGAATACTCACTTGCATAATAATATATATAGAAAAATATACATAATATATAACAGTATAATGTCACAGACCCTGACTTAACTGTTCTGTTTTCAATTATTACTAAACATACACACAGTATTATCATCAAAGCTTAATCTAACACTGCTCTCCCTTCCAGGTGGCGCTGAGTCCTCAACCTGCTGACAAACAATCACTCCTCAACAAGTATGCTATCAATCGTCAATAAAGTGCCAATACGCAATGTGCAATATATCAATAAAGTGCCAAAATATCGCTACCAATGCGCCAAGTTTCATTATTAATACGCATAGTAAAGATTTCTTCCATGTGCAGTTGTTAGCCAACCACAACGCCCCATATTTACCAGGCCAAAGCAGTCAGTCTCTAGTAACGAAGTGCTCTTCATTACAAACATTAAACAGACAATGTATAGCTCACAACCTAGACAGAGAAGCCTACCAAATTGCATAAAACATCACTTTTGAAGCCCAGAAGTGTACAGATTGTTCAACAGAATGAGACAATTGAAATCTTTACAGTCCCACCCAGAAAAGGTTTGATACACAACACTCCTGTTGAACACTTATTGGTAGGCCCTGTGTTTTCTACATATACCATGGTAAATCTCTCTCCTGCCTTCTGTGACATTTAATCCAAAGAGAGGATGGTATCTTATGTGTCATGTGTGTGTCTGAAGCCTTTGCTGTTATGGCAATTTCAGCTTAAGACACTTATTTTGCCAGAAGGCTACAGCAGGATTCACTTGAGTGGCGGATCCTGGAAATAGAACAGCTTTAGCACTGCTCAGAGACAGTAGGCTGGCATGCAGCCTGGTATGAAATGTCCTCGTTCATTGGCATAGTACCAGGGGATATCAGAACACTAGCTGAATTTTCTGGTGTCCTTCTCTGCTCAATTGTATCACTTATGGGACGTCAATGTGGAGGATATAGAAAACAGATGATGTATTGTATGCACATGTCGGATTTCAGCAAACGATTGCCTATTAAGCATACTAAGAGGATCAGTTAATCAGATGTACTTCATAAAGCCCTACATCAACAGATCCAAAGTGCTTTTACAGAAACCCATCTTGAAACCCCAAAGAGCAAGCAACAAGTTAAAGAGTAAATGCACAGTGGCTAGGTAAAAATCCCAATTCGAACAGGTAGGGGGATGTCCTTTACCTATGACACCAACGGAATTTAGAGTGCCGTAAGTAAAATTGGGCTTTGCATGCAAAACCCACCTCTAACTTGACACAGTTTAAGCAATACTGTAAAGAAGAGTGGGCTAAAATTCCGCCCAGTTAATGTGAGAGACAATTACAAGAGAGTAATTTCAGCCACCTAGCTGGTGGTCAACACCAACAATTGAAGCTAGGCGTGCTTTATAATACACTAAGAATTGCATAGAATTTTGATGAATACATGAAATTGCATTGATTGCACTGATTTTAAAGTATAATATTTGAGTGTCATTGGATAAATTATGTTACCTTTATCTGTTAATAGTGTAAAATTCAAAATATGTCAAAATATGTTTAATACTCTTTCACATGACAGAATATAAACTATTGTCATGAGAACCAGACAATGAGAAGCTAACAAATCATATTCATGTGAATAATGTTTGCTTAGGGTACCAAAATTCTGCATGACTCTCTATCAACCCAGTGTCACGTCTAGGAAAGATCTCCACCCACTTACTCCAAAAATGTCTGTGAATTACACCATCACTGTAAAGGCTTAGATATTTACATTGCTTCAACAAAGCACATTTTGAAGATTATTAAATGTGATTAGTGCATTTTGTCTTTTTATAAAAAAAATGTATTAACCTTTTCACCTAAAACAAACAGGCTACAGCTGTTTCTCAACATTGTCCTCAGTAAACCTGCTTTGCATACTACCAAAGGATCCAAAAACACCACCTGGGTGGCGTCAGTATAGCCTTCTTTTAAAACCAGCATTCATTGAAAGGGAATTGCCCCCACACCGGACAACTGGTAGAAGAGGAGTAAGTAAGTAATGATGTATGTATCCCATGGTGATCTGTACTACAGGACAGCTTTCCGACAAATAAAACATAATCCTGGACTAAAAACTGTCCTGGCAGACAACACAACACGTAGAACAAGCACAACTGAACCTCCCTCAGAAAAGATGCACTCATATAAACAAATAACAAACAAAATATTCACCATCATCAACGTGGACTATTATTTGATTGCACAATCAAATAAACTTTAATTAATAACAAAGCAACTTCAAAAGAATAGCAACAGATTTTTTTACAAAAACAAAACTCAACCCATGACAATCTAATCCTCCCCAGCAGTCCAGAGGCTCTTGTCCCTGTGGATAGAAGCCACATTTACATTTAAATGGAGGTTAATGACAACAAGCTATTTGTATTCACCAAGCTATTGGGAGTACAATTGTTTAGTTAAGTCCCGGCTCCCTGAAACATAATAATAGTTTGGACCATCCTACAGTGCTAAGAATATTTGCAAATAAGTATACTGGCAAATTTGAAAGATACTACATATTTGTGTATTCAACCATTGTTACAAATGCCTATCGTTGTAATCTGTGATTAACAAGACACATATACACATGTCATTGAACCAACATTTATGTTCTCCCTTAAGTGTCAAATGGGGACCACAATTTCTACACAAAGTCACAGCTATCTTAATTTTCAACGTCAAATTTACAGGTTCTATTGGTAAACAACACTACACATGTTTAGTAAACGTACATTAGCAGGTGTAGGTACCACATAAAAAAAAAAAAAGAAGCATATTCAGAGTATCTTAATTGTCTCCCTTTGGTAACAGCTGTTAACATTTCAATCATACACAAATAAAAAACACTGTTTGCGGCAGCATTTTTCGGACACACTGATTACAACATAGTGGAGAAAAAAGTACAACATCCTACATGACAGTGTATTTTCTTTTCAAATCGAATTCAAATCAGACTTTCTGCAGTTGACCAGTAGATTAAAGTAGAATGATACCATAAACTAAATGGCCTACAATTTAAAAACATAGTGACCTGCATTCAAACAAAATACATTTTCTAAAGTAAAAGTAGCACACATGGCAACTTACAGTTGAGCAAGACTTTGCCCGTCTCCATGGACATGCCGAGCGCTGCCGGTCGCTAAAAGCAGTGCGTTGTGGGAGCACCAGATGCCCATGCAACCACACATCGAGCCAAGTCCTCCGGCAGGCCGCCTGTTCAACTTCAACACAGACAATGGCCCTGCACCCTGGGCAGGACTCGCAGCCCTGACAGCTGATTTCTAAAGCAGACCAGCGTCGGATAATGTGCTTAACCCCCCTCCACAACCTCACCCATTCACCCCTTGCAGTGTAGACATGGGTGCCCCCTTTTCATGGACAGTTGAATCCACAAGTGCCGGCGGGTACTGGCACTGGCACTCTTTGGCAAAGAAAAGGAGGGGGTGCATTGGGGGGCCCCAGGTCGGCCCCTCTCCCTCTCAGTCCAACCGTGTGTCTGAGTGCTGAGCTGCTGCTGTCTGGAAGAGCTGAGCTGTTTGAGGCGCGGCAGCTGGCGGGAACATTTAAGACACTTGGCTCGGCGTGAGGGGCACACTTGAGCCTGCGAGGACAGCTCTGCAGGATATCGCTTTAAGTGGACGTGTAGCGCAGGGCGGAGGGCCTTGGGCTGCCCCACAATGTAGACATCTCCCCCACACCACACAGACAAATGGGGACAGAGAACGTCCCGGGCAATAAGGACATGCCCTATTCCACATTTAACCATGATATCGGGGGATTGAAAGGACGACATATCGGCCTGATTATGGAGAAACCGTCTTCATTTATACATCCAATGTGTTGGATGCCAAAGCAGGGTGATTTCATAGTTCTCTGTGCTACCCCATACTGCCTTGGGACGTCCAGTGTAAACTAATGATATGTCAACAGAAATCAATGCTATAGTGGAAACTCCTTCAACACTGCCATTGACTAAACACCTAGACAGAAATCGTCCAGCAAGCGAAACCCTGCAAATGAAACGCCAACATGCATGTCAGTGTTCCACCATCGCCATCTGACTTGTATCTGCGTGTGCATGTTGGACAGGTAAAGTGCAACACGTTGTATAGCAACCTGCATCACTGGCTGCCCTCTGCCCTCCCCCCAGGTGCTACAGGACTTCAGGGCCAGGAAGTGTGGAGGCAAGAAGTCTGAGCATGTGTAAATGTGCATAGCAAAAAGTGGCGATATGTAAACACAAATCCACAAATATTCATATGTTAGGTAGTTGCTTTAATCTTGATGTTTTATCTGGTGAAAACACCTGATGGTGCAGTAGTGGAGGGCTCTCCTTCTGGAAGGTTTCTGTGGGGGTGGGAGGGGGGCTCCTTCTGGAAGGTAACTGTGGGGGCGGGAGGGGGTCTCCTTCTGGAAGGTTTGTGTGGGGTTGGGAGGGGGGCTCCTTCTGGAAGGTTACTGTGGAGGCAGGAGGGGGGCTCCTTCTGGAAGGTTACTGTGGGGCCCGGGAGGGGGGCTCCTTCTGGAAGGTTACTGCACCTTGTCAGTGGTAATAGGCCGCCAGGCTGTGTGGAGAATACAAGACAATGTGGGACACGCTGCCGAAAGTGGCACAGCAACACTGTAGCATAACTAGCAAGGTGGCAAAATGTTAAAAAAGTCTCACTCGTGTCTAGAAAAGTGGGCCACCATAAACCCAGCAATATCAAAAAGGATTATGATGCACCCTTCTTGATATATTATTCATCACTCAGCCTCCATACTATGTTTGCATAGGTACACTTTCTTTTGGTGTGTGTTATGTCTACATTGACAGATGAGAAACAGATGCACAACACTGACAGTTGACACATGAAACCAACCAGTCAGACACACGACACAGCCCTGGGGGAGAGTGAACGTAATGAGGGACAATGATTCCTTCTTGGCGTCTCCGCAGAATGTGGTAAATCAATATCAGGTTAGTAATGGGCCCTCGGAAATGGGTCTTTCTTAGTGTTTGGTTCCATTAGCACACGGCAACTCTACCTTCATGTGGTTGGCCTTGTGTCTACAGCCTTGAGTGCAGAACAGCACTTAAAGACGCCTTCCTTAGATGGTGTTAGCTGTGACACCTGAGACCCATTAAAGAAGCAGGTAGAGAAGGATGGGTGGGGGGAGGGGGGGCTGCATTTGTGTTGTGTGAATTTCAGTGTCAGTCCGTGTTTGTGCGTTTGTGGGGGAGCCCTAAACCACAGAACGCCTGCAGAAGCCTCTCACAACAACCCAGAGGGTCCCAAACCTCTTTGGCCTGTGTGTGTATGACCCAACCAAGCATCAAGTTAAACATCCTTATGCAGTCTGAAGGGAATACACAGACAGACAGACTAAGATCGTGTTTCCTTGCACTCCTATCCTGGCCTAAATCGACACGGCCACGCCCGAACATTATTCTATTTGGTCGGAGGTGAAAACGTAGTTTCGTTTGCCTCCACAGAAACATTACAAGCTCTGGCCAAAATACAACCATAAGGTAGCTAGGGTAACTTGGCTTGGGCTGCAAATCATTTACTATATTGGTTTGACAGATTCATTCATCCGTCTGTTTTCCTTGTTAGATAGTTACTGGACAACCCACGTGAGATGATACAAGTCATTCACCCAGCCGGGCATATCAGGCAGGCACATAGAAGTGTCCGTTCCACTGTCAGCATGTATCTGTGGAGGCCTTTCTTGTAGTTTTGGCCCACTCCCCTTAAAAATTCTCCTGCTGCTAACAGAAGCCTGTAAGAAACATCGGATAGACAGATGAACATGTCTACTCACAGACAGACTGGAGGAAAGACAGAGAGACATCCAATCACAGACAGACATCTACCAGACAGATGCTGGGAGCGGACACTGAGCTAGGGGTATGGACGAGCAGTACTAGCCATAATAAAAGGGCCACCAGTTCGATCCTTGCATCCGCTACATGGGGACACAAAGGTGGGCCTCAGTTGGGCCTGACCTTGAGAAAATGGGATTTTACTTACACGATGAGCACAACACAGAGTCGTTTTAGTGGACACAGAGTAAGCCTTGCCACTGACTAGAATAGTCCAGCTCAATGGAGATTGTTTATGTTAGAAAGCAACAGACAAAGAATGTCTTCAGATGCTCCCGATAAATGCAAGCCGGTCCGTCTCTGTCTTTTGGTGAAATAATACACTTGTCAGACTCAATTTACCTGTTCTTGTCTTTCTGTCTGTCTGCCTAATTCACCCAGTGCAGCTTGATGGTCAAACTCCCCAACGTTTCTCAGACACAGATCAAGTCTAGTCTAGGATTGAAACAACAAGCTGAATGGAGTTTTCTACGGAAGTCCTAGACTAGGCTTAACACTTAATCTGCTAAACCGGTGCCCGATGCATTTGTATCCTTAAAGCACATCTATGGGTCCACATCCTGTCGGTTGATGTGGAAGGGAGGTGGTGGTTGTGGGAAGTTGTGTAGGGAGAGAACAGAGAGGGGAGAAAGGAGAGAGGGGATCAGTGACAGGGGAGGGAGAAGAGCGAGAGGTGCAGTTTGGAAGGGGAAGGAGTCAGCGATGACACACAGGAGGAGGGAGTAAGAAATATATGGACTGGTAAAAGGCAACATAGAAAGCGGGACAGAGAAGCACGGAGTTGAGAAGGTCCTTGGTGCATTTCTCTATGCTTCAATGCTGTAAGGCTATTAATCCCAGTTGCATTCAGTGTATTTACTAAAGCGTCATACGCTAATCCTCTAAGCGTCAATAATGTAAGGCCAACAGTCCCCCCGTTGATGGCCAAGTATTTACTTAAGTCATGTCCTTGATGCACCTCTCTATATGATCCTATTTAAAAACTAGGCGACCCCACATGGGAAATGCTGCACTAACCCTTATGAACCACAATAAGCATTCAATTTGCGATAGACCAAACATATTAATCAAACCACAGCCGACAGC